>CAJVQA010009898.1:0-11758 GCA_910591915.1 Cetraspora pellucida | reverse complement strand
CTTGTATAATGGTATTTATATTATAATTTAATAATATATTTTAAAATTAATTTAATTAAATTTTAATATTTTATAGTGTGAATTAAAAGTATCTGAGCAAAGTTAAAAAACTAAAAAACTTGTAATCAAACAGTTTTTTGGTAGAATTTTGTAGTATTTTGTTTATGAACATAATAATGCAAGTGTAATGCTTGCATATATTAAATGGGCTAATGTATATGATGAAAAAACATATACATTTGGATTAAAAAAATTTTGCTATTTTGGACGTAAAGATTTTATTGATGTTAAAGCAATCAAGAGATGTATACGATTTTTTAAAATTAATAATGAATACTATATATTAGATAAAAAAAACAATATAATTCTATAATGTTTTGTATATTTATTTTTAAATAAAATATTAATTCTATACTAAAGATCATTCTGTATTAATTTGATATATTTATTATGCATTAATTTTGTACTAAAGATTATTCTGTATCAATTCAATATATTTATTGTGCATTAATTCAGTATAAAGATTATCTCATATCAATTCAATATATTTATTGTGCATTAATTCTGTTCAAAAATTATTTTGTATCAATTCAATATATTTATTGTGCATTAATTCTATATTTAAGATTATTCCATATCAATTCAATATATTTATTGTACATTAATTCTGTACCAAAGATTATTCTGTATCAATTTAATATATTTATTATGTGTTAATTCTGTACCAAAGATCATTCCGTATCAATTCAATATATTTATTATGCATTAATTCTGTATCAAAGATCATTCTATATCAATTCAATATATTTATTTAGTATTAATTATTATATAACCATATTATTCTGTATATATATATTATATTTAGTATATTTTCTGTAATTTTTTTTATTATTTATGCATGCATTTTTTTATAAGGTTGTATTTATTGCATTTTGCAAATGTTAAATAGAACTGTAAGTTTTGTTTTCAATTAATATATTGTTTCAGATAAGGTAAAAGTTGTTATTACCATAAAGTGCTAACTCAAGCACCCTTTTATAATTTGTACCTGGTGAGATTTAGTGGCTTAATTTTGATTTATACCCAGATACTATATATTGTTTACTTCAATAAGAAGTATCTAAGTCCATATATATAAACATATATATAGAGATGAGCACTATGCAGCATGATGCTTAATTGTTACATAATTAAAATTATAAAAATCACATTGGATATTAATTTTTACATAAATTATAATATGTGATAATCAAGCATTATGCTGTATAGTGCTCATCTTTACATATATATATACGGTTTAAGCATAACAGATAGACAATTTAGCAAAAAGATTTTTATTATAAGTTATATATATGTAATATTATATTAGTTTTCAATACTAATGCTAATAATATATTTCAAAGTTGCACAATGCTAATGCTAATTTTTTCAATTATTTTTATAACACTTACTGCTTTGTACAAGTCTTCATCAATATTATTAATTATTGTAACTTCATCAATATGAGCTTTATCTGTATTTATTAAATAATTATTTTTATCTTCTAGTTTATCTTAAGCCATTTTCACAGAAACACTACAATAGCTAAATGCCTTTCTAATTAAGTTAGAGCTAACTTCTTCCCAAGATTCTTTAACCTACTGTGCAACAATTAAGTATGCTAGTTTGCAAATACATCTAGTAGAAGTTAATTGATGAATTTCTTTGACCATCTAATCATTGTAATAATGTCATACTTATAATTACAAATATTAAAATTTTTAAATATTTTATAAGTATAAAAAATGCTTACTTACATTTTTTTTAAAGCATTTATTGATAGCAACATCCAAAGATTGAAGTTTACATGTTAATCCACTCAGAATTACAGCAACATAAGTTTTCTTTTGTTTAAAATTTTCTTTAACAGAATTTACTATATGACCTTTGAATAAATCTAAAATCAATAATGAGGTCAGATTTTCCATTTCATTGCATTGAGTCCAACCCATATTTATTCAGTAATTTATTTTATTTTTGTTACACCACCTACTTTGATTAGCTCTAATAACAATACCATCAGAAAAAATTTCACAAAGAACCTTTTTTAGCTTAAAAATGCAGATTGGGAAAGTTTTGTCTGTTGGCAAGATATCCAAAAATTACAGTAAAACAAGTTTTTTGTATTCAGGTATCTGAATACTAACTGTTTTATTATCATATTTTTCAAGAGTTACCTAGCTAGGTAAATCAAATACTACTGAAGTCTCATCTATGTTTTCAATATATTTTAGAAAAAATGCATATTGATAATGCTTAAATGCAACAAAGCTTAAAAATTCAGTTTGCTTTCAATATAATTTTTAGAAAGATGTAATGTAGTTATACAATAATGGTTTGAAAGATTGTAATAATGTAAAAATCTATACAACTACTAATCAGAAAATTTGAATATAATAAGATTAGAATAAGTATTTTTAATTTCTTCTTCTTATGCTAACAACTTCAGTTTACAGATTGTCATATTTTATGTTACTGCATTTTGTCTATCACATAATTCTTTGACCTAGTTAAAAAGCTTTTCTTCAAAATTTGAATACTGTGCAGAGTGATCAGGATAAAGTGATAAAGCATGAGATAAAGCATCTAGAAGTTTTTGTTTATTTTTACTAATTACAAACTTGTTTAGCTTGATTCCAAACTCTTTAGATGTTTTTTACACATTTTTAATGCATTCAAAATAATAAACAACTATATGTTTTTTATGAACACACTAACTTAAATAAATCTTATTAGTAATATGAGCCTGTTTTATATTATTTATTTTCTTGAAAACCATTATTAAATATTTGAAAATTTGTAGCTTTTATATACTAATTATTGATAAATTTATTTAACTTTACAATATGATGCTATTATAAATTAGAAAAATTTTATAACTTTATTTGTTGATTTTTAATAAATTTATTTAACTCTACAATATAACAGAAAATTTTAATTAATTTATTTGACTCTACTTTATGATGTTAATCATAAGAAAATTTCAATTAATTTATTTGACTCTATAGCATAATATTAATCATTTACAAAATATGTATTTTGAATTTTATACCCCTATCAATACAATGTATCCTCTCTGCTACAATACCCTAAGTACAATACTAGCAATATATATATTCAGATACAAGAGTTAGCATTTTATGGTAGCAAGTGTATGAGGTTGGATGTGCAGTTTGTGTTGTTGTATGTTAGTAGACAGGTGGTTTGTTCTGTTATATAAAGGATGGTTGTTAGAATTCTTAATATAGGTGCCTTTAATTTTAGTAGCTTTGTGAGTAATTCTAGTCTGTAGTAGTAGTTTGAGTAATCAATAGTTATGTTTTTGAAGAGTAAGAGTAGAATTTGATGTTGATGCAAAAAGGGAGTTGATGTAGTTGATTGTTGGTTTGTGAGTTATATAGACTGTTACTTGATAATTCAGTAGAGCTATTATTTGAATCTTTATAATTCTAATAAGATATACTTATATTGTAAAGGATCAGTATATAATTTGAAATGAGAATGTTAAATTAGTTGATATAAGGGTTAAAGCAAATTGGGTCTGTAACTGTAATATATTTGCTTGGAATATAGTTGCATAAAGATATTGTTAGACCTGAAACCTGTGATCTACAAGTGGCCAATTTCATCGTGGATCTTTGCCATTCGACCTCAAGTCACGCCCTCTGGAGTATGAAGATCTCTTACTATAATTAAGATAACCACTTATAATAATTATATTGATTATATTGCTTATATCACTTATATTGATTATAATTATTATAATCAATACAAGCATTATAATCATTATAATCACTATAATAATTATCAGCACCCTAAAAATAAATAATAAATTAGTTATAAATAACATGTAGTTTTGCAGAAGTAAAAAGTGGATTCTCCTACCTGAAATAAATCGAATGAAAGGTTCATCTACGAGTGACTGTAGAGAACCATTGTTAAAGAATAAACCTAACCTGCATAGAGTAGTAAATTCCAACCTAATTGTCCAGTAATTCCTGATGTAGTGTGGAATACTGCAGTGTTAGAAAAATTAGAATAATAGTCTCGACATAGTGTAGACTATCCAGGATAAGCCAGACCCGAATCGAAATTGCTCACCAAATCTATACACCTCTTTTGACTGAAAGCCATCTGAACATTACATGAAGCCGACCTTTGATTAGCAACAGACTCGCCGAATTAGGACCTCTCAATATAGTTAAAGTTTTTTGGCTTATGAGTTAATTGTAGTAAGATGAGATAGTTATGTTCTAGTAGTACTTGGTAAGAATATTTGGTACAACAAATTGTTTTAAGTAGTTGAAATAGTAGATAGTTGTGGGTTTTGATAAGTAACTAAGATAGTAGATAGGTGTCAAAGTATTATTTTCTTTTTTAAATATAGTATAGTCTGTATATTTAGTTTATAATAATGCAGTATTAAGTTATTAATATCTGTTTAAAGAATTTTAAAGCTAGTTACTTTAATCACAATACACTGGGATGCAGTAAGTATGAATGTGCATTGCTAGTTGGTATTAGCAATACAGATATAATTGCATTGGAAGTATTTAGCAAATAGTGCTTTATACTATAGTTCAGGTAGTAGCAGTTAATAATGTTTTATGTATATTGTGTTGTTTGTATTAGATGTTTTTTGTTTTTTTTTATAATTAATATACTTACTTTAATATTTAAAAAAAAAATAAATAAATAATTGAATTCTAAACTAATCTTTATAAAAACAAAGATTATAAACTTCTAATTAAAAAGTATAGTAACTTAGTAAAGTAAATAAGTTGTTAATCTCTATATAGAAGGTTGTAAGTTTAAAACATACTAATAACAAAAATTTGAACAATTATTTTTGTTTATCAATTAGAATAAGTTATTTGTATTATAGTTATATTAGCATAACTAGCAGATTATAAGATTTTATATAATTTTAGTTATATATAAAAATGCAAATTAGTAACAGATAATGCAAATACAAGATAAGATTTGTAATTATATAAATTTGTAAAATTGAAAAAACAAGAAGCCTACTTAAAAAAATCTAAGTAAAGAGATAAATCAAATTTTTGACAGTATTACTATAAAGGCTAAATCCTGAAAATAAATATCAATATAGAGAAATTAAATAAGCAAAAACTTCTAGATAAAATAGGCTATTAAAATTAAATCAGAAAAAAAAGAATATTAGACTATACTTAGAATATAAAAACAGGTTATAAACTTATTAGACTATCTAAATTAGAAGTTTAATCTCAAAACAAAAGTATACTAAAGTACTAAAAATATGCTAAAAAGTTGGTATTAGAGTTTGAGTAAACTCTACAAGAACATAGCTCTGTTAATAATACTGTAAAGTGGGTAAGATAGTTAGCAGAGATATCTGAAGTCTTACAGTTTAGCAATATGCTTTGAAATATATAATAGCTTAATAAATATACAAAATAAAGACTTAATATTAGGTTAAACAGCATTTAGATATACAAAAACTAAATAACTATTTAAATAAATAATCTTCTAGCAGATTACAAATATGATAGTCAGTAAAGAAACTTTAAGTAAACTACTTAAATAAAATATTAAAACTTATATATATAGCTAGTTGTATACTCATTTTGTACAAGTATATATATATATAATTTAAAATACAATAAAAAAATAGTTGCTATAAATATTAAACTTAGTAAAAAAAAAAACATATTTCTAATTATTTTAAAAAATTTTTATTAATATAATAAAGATATTAATATTAAATAAATTATTATTATACAATATTAAAACAACAAATAATGTTATTACAAACTCTAAACTAACATTTAAGATTACTTTTATAATTGAACTGCTTATATACCTATTAATACTCAAAAATTTAATACTAACTAGTCTGAAAAATATGACCAAAGGTTACAATCAAACAAGATTACTATAATTTAGCCTTGGCTAATTTTTTACTAGATAAAATCTCTAAAACTCTTAATCAACTTACTAATAATAAAGCATGTAAACCATAAGATATTAGCTATAAAATGCTTAAACAGGGTGGTTCTACCTTTTTTCAAGCAATAGTAGCTTTTTTTAACTAATGTATTCAAACTTTTCACATATCTAAGCAATAAAAAGAAGGTTACATCTTTTCAATATCCAAAAAAACTATTTTTAATAAAAACTTATTAAATACAAGACCTATTAGTCTAGTAGAATATATTGAAAATTTTATATTAAACTTTTACTAACTGTCTTAATTCTATACTTATACAATATCCTATTTTATCTTCTTATAACTATATTGTTCTATCTGGTAACAGCATCTCTATCTTTTTACATATACTTAACAATATTATTAAAGATGCTAATTGCAATAACAAACAATTATGGTCTCTGTCTTGAAACATAAGCAATACATATAACTCTGTTAATTTAAAGCTCTTTACATAGTCTCTTAAATAAATATCAATGCCCTAATTACTTATTAATATACTTATTAATATACTTACTAATTTTTTTACAGACTATTAAAATTAGGTTATATCTAACCTTAGTTTTACTAATTTTTATTCAGTTAAAAATAGAATAGATTAAGAAGAAACTATAATTTCTCTATTCTGAAGAATTTATTATGATCTCTTAATTCACAAAATTGGCTTACAATTTTTAAGATACTCTTTGTTGCATTTTGAAAAACCAATCTACACTTACCTCAAATCCATAATATAAAAACAGCTATATCAGTCTTAGCCTATATGAATAACACTCTTTGGATTGTACAGTTTAAAGAAAAGCTTAATTTAATATCTAAAAATGCTACATCCTTCTACTAAATGGCTAATATTTAAATTAATCCAACCAAGTCTATTTTAGCTACAAATTTCTTTATCTTTTCATTGAATTTTTAATTTACTCTATTCCTAAAAAGCAATCTCTTAAGTTTTTTAAATGTTAGTTTATATTTAACAACAAACAAGCACAAGTTATTAAATTAATTAAAGAAAAGCCTCTTAATCTAATCTACATTACTAGCACAAAAAAAATTACTAATAAACAAATTGCTTATATTATCAACACAGTTATTATTCTAACTTTAGAATATAGACTACATAATACTATTCTTTCTTGCACTACATGCAACCAAATCTTATTCAAATATCTTATTGTAGCAAAACACAAAGCTTATTTTTTCAAATCTATATTAAATAGTACAATGCTTAACCAATATCTATATAAGATTTATAATATTTAGGATATCCAACTCTAGCATTACATCTTTAGCTATCCCTAATGAATGAACAATCCTGACCTTTTTGGTATTACAACTTGAATTAGACTACAACAGCTACAAAATAACTTATAATCACTCATTAATATTTTATATTACCCCAAACTACTATTGATAGCCTTAATAAACATTCTCTAAACTTCAAAAATATTCAACTTCTTACTTATCTTAGTATAACAATTTTAGCTAACTTCAATCTAAAATAACCCTATACAATTAGTAATAGAGGTCAGTTACTAGAATCAATTCTATTATAGCATTCTAAATATTTAACTTTTAAAAAACAACTCTAACAATCAAACATTATATATTTTGAACAGCTATGCATAGCTAATAACAGTATCTTATTAGACTGAAAACATCTTTTATTCAAACTGTTATATTTGTCTAAAGGTAGAAAACCCTTATAGTTTTCTTACTTAGAGAACACAATTCTAGTATACTCTTACTATTAAAATATAATATCATATTACCAATCACTTAGTTATAATCTATATGCCTATTATACTATTAATATATTCAAAAAACTTACTAAATCTAAACTTTGGCTACTCTTATATTACAATAATAAGATTATTATTAGAAAAATTTGAAAATACTTTTTCTCATTTAACAACTACTTTATTACTCATTGGACCTCTAATATAGACTTAAATTATTCAAAATTTTACCTTCTACCTTCTGTTAAATACAAATAATATATAAAATGTTATCTTAATTCTTATAAAATTAATCAAACTTGCATTGTTAAAGTTTCTGCAATCATTTTAACATAATTTCTTGGCAGAACTAATTCTAAACATCAGCTTAATATCAATACAAACTATTTGAACCTTATCTGTTCTACAACTATTAAGCATCCAACTTCTACTTTCTATTTACCTATTATTCTTATTACTGATTCACTAGCTTCTAAAACTTTTACTCCAAATGAAGCTACTAACAAACTTATATTTATTTTCTATTACAATTATTCCTATTTACAACTATTTTTTTATACTGATAGTTTTGTAATCAATATTGGTACTAACCAATGCACAATAGGAATTAGATAAATCCAAGTTAATAATAACAATCAAACTATTAACTTTTTCTTTGCTAAAATATAATTTTGACTCTTATAATAAAAGTTAAACTTTTTTAATTATTGCTACAATTTCAGCAGCTTCTTGCAACTCAATAATTACATTTATACTAATTTCTAATCTGTAATCTCTAAATTCAATAACCTTCAACTTAACTCAATTCACTCCAACAAGCTTCTTAAATTCAATTTATAGCCTATTTGGCATACTCTTTTAAACATTATTAAATTATATAAACTACAAATTACTATTTATAGAGTGCAGGCTCATTTAGACAATTATCATAATAAGCAAGCAAATTCTCTGGCCAAACAGCATCCATTATTACCACTCCTTTTATTTAATTATAAAAATCTCTATAAACCTCATTATATTCTTCAATAAGAATAACATTATATAAAACTTTCTATAAAACATTTCATTAAGAAATTTTCTAACAACTTACCTAAACTTGACAACTATCAAAAATATAATTTAATTAATAAAATTCATATTACCTAGCTCTCAATTCCTTATATATACTTCTAACACATTCTATTCCAATCTTACTCTCAAAAAGCTTATTTCAAAGTCTCTTATATTAATAATCCAAAACTCTAACATTTCATATAAACCTGTTTCTTAAATTATTATAAACATTCTTTTTAATATTAATAAACATATAAGTAATTATAGAAAATATACTGTATTCATTTCTTTAACTAGAAAAAGCAACAAAATAGACCTCAATTTCAACCTATTAACAAACCTAGAACACTTTCTAATTTAGCCTCTAGGTATATATATTCTTGAAAAAACTATATCTATTCATATCTCTGTAGGCTTTTTGATTAATTATATATCCATTTTAGTACATACTCTTTTATTGAATAAGCAATTTACAAAATTAATATTTGGAATCTTTACTAGGATTTTTTTTTCTAAAAATAGATTTATTATGTTTTTTCTAATAAAAATTTTGTGTAATAATGGCTCATAAGATCATTTTACTAACAAAGATCCTATTGGTCTATCTTATAGATCAAATATAATGTATCATTAAATTATATACTAAACATTCAAATCTAGGTGAGCTTTGATTAATCTAATAGATTTAGATTATAAATAAATTAATCTGAGCTTTTATTCTTGCATATAATTTTTAATTTATTTGTTTTGTACAAATAGTAGCTATATAGTTAGCAGTTTAACAGTTAGCTCTAACTGCAAGTGTTGGCCTTAGCCATAATATATATATATATAACTATTTTAAATTACTAATAAAGATATAAGCAAGGCCTTAACTTAATATTAAAAAAAACTTATTATTATAATTGAATTATTCTTAAAAAAATATTAAAAAATATGATTTTTTATTTTTTAATAAAATAATATATAAAAAATATAATAACTTAGTAAAAATGATAAGTTGTTAACCTTTTAAGTAGTAAATTGGATATTTAAAACCTATTAACAGTAAAAATTTGAATAATTACCTATATGATTTTTATATTACAGGACTGTTTCTAACAATTAAGTTAAGATATCTGTAATTGTAGTTATACTAAAATTTTATAAAACATCTGTATAACTGGTTATATAGAGAAATACAAACTAGTATTGAATAGTACAAATCTAATATAAGTTTTTGTAGCTATATAAATTTTTAAAAATTGAAAAAAAAGTTTATTTAGAAAGATTCAAGTAAAAAGATAATATAGATCTTTGATAGTATTACTATAAAGGCTAGACTACTAGAAATAAATAATAATATTTAGTGCTCAGACAGACAAGAACCTCTAGTTAAAAGTACTACTGTAAAACTAAAATATTATAATTGATCATATAAAAAATGTAATAAGTGTAATAAATGTAATAAGTTATATTTATAATTAAAAATAGTATTTCAGATTTAAAAATGTATATAAAAAATAAAAAAATAAAATAAAAAATATTAAATAAATATATTTCTGAAGACCTACCTATCTATCTACTTTTTTATTAAAGAAATATTACAAAATATTCAAATTACTTCTGCTCAAAGTGTTATAATACCTTTAAAACTATTATACATCTTTTAACATATCTCTAAAACCATTTAGATCTTGCAATGTTAATAAAATATACAGTGCACAAAACTGTAAACTAGTTAAAAATTTATTGTTACAATACAAAAAAATTTATTTAGGCCTTTATTAACAACTACATTAATAAACAAATACTACTAAGAATAATAATCAATAATATACTGTTATTATTTAAAAACAACAAACACAACCATAAATATGCTCTTCTTATTTATTACAATATCATTTTTGCAATATATAAAAAATTTTAACTTATTTCTAAAGTAATACAATATAAATCTGCTTTTTCAATTCTACTACATTACAACTATCAGAATTAATTAAAACTACACCAATCTTATATTTCTTACTAAATAAAAAAATACAACACTATGTTATATATAGACAATCTTTTCTTTATTAGCTTATTAAAAATTAGAGGTTTACTAACTATTTTAGCAAAAAATAGGTTGAGTATAAAGTAGTTCTTATTTTCATCTTCTTTAGTATAATTTTTTCTTTATATATTTTATATATATGCATAATTAACTAATTAATAAAGAAGATAGAGAATAAACCTCTTTTTTTTAGAAAAAAAAAACTAAATACTAGATAAAAACATATCATTAATCAAACTGCTAAAATTGACAAAAAAAAAATACAAAATTATACTATACTATGCTATCTGGATTAAAATAATGAAAATAATATTAAAAAGATAAGTAATAGATTTGAGTAAACTTTATAAAAGTATAATAGTTTAATAATTAGTTCTAATTACAAGTATTAGTCTTAATCATAATACTATTAGATCAACTATAAATATGAAATACAAAAAACTTTAGTAGATTTAGTACAAATTAAAGATTCTTTATATAAATAAACTGTTTTAAAGATTTTGTAATTATGGCATATTTGTACAAGTAATAATCAAATCTATTAACGCACCTATTTTTTGCTCTATCAAATGTTCTAACAACATTATTCATGTTAGCATTTATGATAATAAAGAATGCATATTTGTGTTACGAGATCCGGGTTGAAAAGGTTAGGCACAAGGCCTTCGGAAATTATCAAAATCTGCTAATATGAGCCATGCTGAAGAAACAGTATTATGTTCATAGACAAAAGTTTGTCTGATTGGCTAATAAATTCAATTTAATTTTACATTATTTATACAGTTTAGAGTACTTTCTAAAAAAACGAAACCCAACCATAATGAAGTAAAAAAAAACATATAGAAGGAGGGTTCATTAGAGTTGTAGGACTCCATAGCCAAAAATAAGATCTAATTCTCGTCCGTTTAAAAAAATTAGCTTAGT
>CAJVQA010009897.1:0-11758 GCA_910591915.1 Cetraspora pellucida | reverse complement strand
GGTCACAGATAAATTAGTCTGAGCTTTTATTCTTTCTATAATATTTTAAAAGCAGAATTGTATTTTATGTAAAATCTTAATTAAATATTTAATAAAGATAGAAGCATGGCCTCATAATTAACATTAAAAAAAAAAAAAAGATTTCTAAACTACATTTGTATTACTAATAGGTACCTATATAATATTATACTTTTTATTTCCTATAAATGCTATAGCTAATTATTTTAAATTAAGTTCTAGTTAGAATAGGTTGGAAGAAACCTTTGAGTAATTATCTGAATATTAGTAAATATAAGTAGTTAGTAAGTAACTCTATAAGAGCTATTTGGTAATATAAAAGTTAGTATTAATAAGTAGAGAGAAAATTGTAATATTATTTGAAAACTAAATAAGGCTGGTAAACTAATTTTAATGCATTTGAACCTTAATATGATGTTTTGAAAATTGTTCTCACTAATATTAAAATATGTTGTGAATAGACCAAAGATTTTAGTAAAACCTTAGTAGGTTGTTTAAGAGATAAAGTAAAAATGTATCTGTTTATTTACTAATAAGCATTTTGATATTTTTATAAGTAAAAATAGAATAAGTTTTAGTAATAGTATTTAAAATATATTTGAATTAAGAATTTGAAGAGTTAAGTATAAAATTTAAAAGAATATTTAACAAAGTTGTCAAAATTATGTTGGTAATTTGGAGTAATATTAGAGTATTATGTATTATGTTTTTAAATAATTAAAGGATGTTTTGAGTATTATTAGAGTATAATAATATATAAAGAGAGTCTTTAGTATTTGTGCAACAAGAGCAGCTTGGTGTAATATAAATGTATAAATAGCAGATATTGAGGTTTTGCATAGTAAGTAGATTATTGATAAGAATTTGATATAGAAGGAATATTTTTATAGATTGTTTTTGAGTGAACTGATAATTTTAAATCTAAGTGCCTATTTAATATTAGTAATATTTTAAAGAAATTTCAAGTTTGAGCATTTGACAATTTCTTGAATAGTTATAAAATCTTTGATAAAAGTGCAAGCTTTAAAAAAGATTAAGTAGTTATTTCATATAAAGTGATTTGAAGTATTAAACTTTGAATTATTAAATTAAATAATATGTTTAAATGTTTTTTGTTTAGCAAATAAATCTGTTTGATTGTAAAAGAAGTCTGTAAAGTGTAATTCAACTTTGTAAAAAATAGTAGTAATGTTTTTAAGGTGTTTGAGATAGTTGATATAATAAATAGTATCCTAATTTTAGTTTGTATTAGTTTGAAAGTAATTGTTAAGTCAAGGTTTTTTATTGCAATTATATAATTAATATAAATATTTAGTGAAATATTAGATAAAACTGCAAATAGAAGAGTAAAAATTGCTTTAAGTTTAATGTGAATAGAATCAGAATACGATTGTATAGCTGCATTAAATTTTATAGATATATTATATTTGCAAATTCATTTTATACCAGATTTGACATCTGAAGTTTAGAGATTTTTAATCAATCTATTAGTGTAAAAGTGTAGTTTATTTGTATTGAATTGAGTAATAAGAAAATTTAAGTTAATTAGCTGTTTTTAATATAGTGATGTATTAACAAAATGTTAAATAAGTTGAACTTCATATAGGTAGTAATATTTGTAATTGTATTGGCAGAGTTTGTTAAGAGATAGTAGTATTATATATATAAATTAAAGCTAAAATTTCTTTAAAATCAATTTGGATAGTTATTTGATTATTTTGATTTAATAGCTAAATTGTAGAATAGGTAAAAGAGTAAAGGTTTAATATTAGATAATAGTTGTTTGGCTTAAGTTGTAAAAACTCAAAGATGAATGCAAAAATTTCAAAAAAAGTAACTTGATTAAGGAAGGTTTGATAAAAGATAAGAGATGTTTAATTATTTATATAATATAATTAGTAAAAGAAAAGTAAATTTGAGAATAAAGATAAAGATAATAGTTTGGTTATATTAAAAAAAAATTAATAGAGGGAAGTTTAGATGCAGCCAAGTTTAACTATAGTATTAAGTTAGTTTAGTTATAAAATTTGGGTAAACCATTATAGTTAATCTCTATTGATAGGTTTATTTGTATATAGATAAGTATTGTTCTATATAAGAATATTTTTGTTATTTGAGTTGTAATTTTTTTCAAGAAAAATAATTTTATTATTTCTAAAATTATTAATAATAAATATAAGTGAGTTAGTAAATAGGATGTTATAAATAGTATAAGTATTTTCTGGTATTAATATAAAGTAATATAGAAATTGTAAAATAATTAAAAGAAGAATGTTATTTAGAACTAATTGAGAAAGATAATAAAGTAATATATATTTTTGTATTTTATAATACTAATTAATTAAAATATCAGTTGAAAGATATAATAATCATATTTTAGTTAACCAGGTTTTAATTTGTTGAATACTAATATTTTAAGAATTAGTAGTATATTAAATATATATTCTGTATTGGCTGCACTAATTTTTTAAATTATATTGCTAAAAATTAGTAAATTGAAAGTAAGTAAATTTGTAAGCATTATATTGTTAGTATTTTTTTTGCTAAGAATAACTTCTTTTTAGTATGAATAATAAATAGGTAAGTAAATTTGATTGTATATTTGTATGAATTGAAGTAATTTGAAGTAGATATTCTAATAAAGATTGAAGAATTAGGTTGAAGAGTAATGAAATTTAAAAGTGTATTATTTTTTTGTGACAGATGAAAATGAGAAACCTGTTAATTATATTTTGAATTTATCAAGAGTTGGCTTAGAAAAGCCTTTTCTATCATAAAAGATATCTAGATATCATATTTTACCTTGTGATTTTCTGAATAGAATATTTTGCTAATTCATTATAAGAAATGAAGTAAGATTTGTTAAATGTTTGGGTTTGATATGAAGAAGGTCAGATTTTGTAGCATTTATTTTTATATTATTAAGTTTATATAGCATAGAAATATTATTTATAATGTTTTGTACTGTATTTGCATTTTTACAGTATCTAAAAATATTATTTATAAATGCTATTAGTAGAATTGTTAATAGAAAAAAGATTGTATTAGTTATAATATTGATGAAAGATTGATATAAAATTTTTTAATAAATAGTTTTAATATTTTTTTTTATAAATAAAATAGAATATTGAATCATAATAGATTTTTTATAAGAGAAATAAATAAGTTTTATCTTGTTTAATTTTAAAATTGATTAATATTAGGAAGATAAGAACATAAGCAATAATTATTCTAATAAACAATAAGAATATAGTTTTGTAATTAGCTTTTTCTTGTTAAAAAAATTTTTATTCTTTTACAGATGTTTTAAAGTTTTAATATATTGATTTTGTCAAAAACTTTAAATATATTTTAAAAAAGAATTTAGGTTTTTTTATTATTAACTTTGTAGTATTTAATTGTATTGTATAAGATTTGTATAGTAAGATGTGTAGAAGAGTTTTTAGTAGCTGCAAAGATTAAATTTGATAAAAAATTGTGATTAGAAATAGTATTATTTAGTCAATTTGTGAATATTTAGTAAAGGTTTTTTTAAAAGATTCTATTATAGAAATTAGTCAAATTTGATTTAGTATATAATTACAATTTGATTTTTTTGGAAATTAAAAAGGTGCTAAAGGATTTTTATTCTAAGAAGATTTTTGAAGTTTGAAAAATTTATTTAAGAAAAATCAAAAAATGTTTTGTGCTTTAGAGCCAGCATATTTTATATGTTCATAGTATGTTTCAAAAGATTTTGCTACTTTTTGGTTAAGTAAACTAAAGATTGTGTTTTGTCATTCTTGTTCAGATAATTTATGAATAATGTTTTGGTAATAGACTTCAAATTTAGAATGTGATTTATAGAGTAAGAAGAATTCAGATGTTAGTAAAATGGTTTTAAGAAGTTTGGTTTTTAAAATATTTAGTAAAGTGATATTTAATTGCATTTAGTATTTCATTATATTCTGTAAAAAAATTGTTAAAAAATAATCTATCAATATGTATATTGTTATATTTTTCTAATATTTTTTTATAAAATAGTTTAGATGCTATTTTGAAAAATTTGTTTCATTCTTCTGTTTTTTTTTAATTTTATTATAAATTATTAATGATTAAGTGCAGTTTTGTTAAGTTAAAATTCATTTTTAATTTAAGTTATTAAAAATGATATTGTTTGAAATATGCAGTCTAGGTATTTGATTTAATATTTAGAATATAATATATTAAAATTAGTTGAGTTTATGTAGATTTTAAGAAATTGAATTTTTTTAAAATGATAAAGTAAAAAATTTTTTGATGAGAGAAAGTTTTGAAACTCTTTAATAATTTTGATTGTTTTAAAAAAAATATATTTAGTAGAAGCTTTATAAAGGTTTTGTTATTTAAAGTACTTTGTATATAATTTTGTTAATAAAAATAGTTAAAATTTTATTAAAAAAATCTTGTTAGGTTTAAATAATTTTTAAAAATATATAAATTTAAGAATAAAAGTATATTAAAAATAAAAGTTTAGTTCACTTATAAGATTTACTAATCTATTCAGAAGATTCTAATATATAATTAATAATAAATAAAAATAAAAATAAAAAATAAATATAAATTATTACAAATTAAAGTTGATTATTAATATATATATTAATTGCATTATTAATAAGTAAAATTGCATTATAGAATAAAGTAAATAAGTTATAATAATGTTTATTTATTTATATTATGTTTGCTAAATTAATTCTAATTATATTTAATGAACTAATAAACTAAATATAATTAAATTAATTATAATAATTAGCATATTATTAAGAAAAGACAAAAAATAATAAAAAAGAAAAATTATAATATTGTTACAGACTTTAATTAATGCTTTATAAATTTTATGTTATATAATATTAAAGTTATTTTAGTTTGAGATTAATAAAACTTTTGTAATTAAATATTGAAGTTTTTAGTAATTAATGAAATTTTTGTAATTAAATATTGAAGGTTTTTGATTATTTGATTATTATAGTTTTTAAGATTTTCTTTAATATGGTTTTTCTAAAGAAAGACTTTATATTTATATTATTTGTAAAGTTTAGATTTATTAATTATAATAGAGATTTTAAGAGTTATTATTTGGTGATCTAGTTTGATTATATTAGTTGGAAAAATTTTTGTATAATTAATATTAATAACGAATAAATTGTTCAAATTTGATCAATTTGGCTTTGTATATTGTTTCAACTAAAAGTAAAATTTGAGATGTTGAGGTAAAAAACTTAATAAATGTTCTTAAATTAGAGACTGTTTAAGTATTAGATTATTTGACTTTTTGAAATTAATAATTTTTTGAAAGAAAATCAGTTAAATTTTAGATTTGAAATACTATTTAAGTTATCTATAATAATTAATTTGTATTTATAGTTATATGTAAGGGAAATTAAATAGTCTTAAAAATTTTTTTTAATAAATTTAAAGTTTAATATAAACTATAATAATTTATAAAGTAATCTATATTATCTGTTAAATATTTTAAATATATCTTACAAATCTTATAAATATTATATTTCTATTAATCTATTATTTTTATTATTTTTAAAATATTTATAATATTTTTTATATATATTAATATAATATATTTATTATATTTTTTAGTTCTTATATATATTAACATTATCTTATATAGTATTTAAATAATCTTTATTGTAATTATTTATATATATAAATTATTTATACAAATATTATTTTTTTATTTTTCAAGAAAATTAGATATTTTTATACATTTTAATGAATAATAAAAAATATAATTTTTAATATTTTTATATATTATTTATTGTTGCTTTTGTTTTAAAACACTAATTACTATATATTGTCACTGGTTTAATGGATGAGTTCAGAGTAGGGATGGGTTCGGTCAGCTTGCAGTTGGCTAGTCAACTGACTATAGTCGAAGTCGATAATAGTTAACTCAATCAGCTTAGCTGACCAGCTAGCTGATGTCAAATTTTTTATTTTCTGGCTACTAATCCTTAATTCAGCATAAAGTGCTCAAATTACAAAATTTTTACAAGAAATACTCTAGCTGTCATGTCACAGCAGATTCTCGAATTTGATTAGTTAAGAGCAATGATCAAAACTTTAGGCTGAAATTACTCAAAATTTTACTAATGAAATTACAGTTTCCATTAAGTAAAAAATGTTCCTGTACTAATTTTATCATAATGAATGTAAGTCTATTTTACTAAAAATATCTATCTATCTTTGTAATAATAAAAAACTTAATTCTGGTTAAAAATCTGTAATATTTGTATAGTATGGGCCAAATTTTGTAGACTATAGCAGTTAGCCAATCAAAATCAATAATCTGCTGTAACTAGGTTACAGTCATGACTAGTCAATGACCAGCCATAATAATAACCATAAGTAGCTACGCAATATTGTCATGCAAAACCAGGAATGGAAGGTGAATTTTCAGATCAAGTTACAGATGAAACTGCTTTCATCATGAGTTTTTTTATTTGCTTAACTTTATAAGTTTTATTTGCAACTTTAAATTAGATTTTATGTGCAGTAGATTGAATATTAACTATGTTATTTAGGTAAACTTTATATGCAATTCAGATAGATTAGTATTAGTATAGTATAGATGTAGCATTCTTGCATGCATGTAGTATTTTTAAAATAAATTAATTACTTTTGTTGTTATTTTATTTTATGTAACTGATAAATATAAATATTTATTAATGGGTGTATTTAAAATAAATTATTTATACTATATTAATCCATTATATTTTAGTTGTCAACTTTCATAATTGATTTGTTAAGTACCTGAGTATTTTATATTCACAGCTGCAATTAATCTATCCTTAATATCTGAGATACTTTATATTCTAGGCTTCTGAAAATCATAGGAGTATTATAAAAGAAGTCTTTTAGTCTACACTGTATAGTAATTTGTGATTAAATGTAAGTGTAAAAAGCAGAGAATCAAGTATTTGATAATAGCAAGTAGGTTAGTAAAGTTCAATTCTTAAGTATATATATAAAAAATATATATCTTTGAAGTATTGAACTTAGAATAGCTAAAATAAATGAATACAGTTAGATGAAATTTATTATTTTCTAGATAAAATCTGTAGCATATTCTAACAGTATATAGATTAGATTAAAATTTAATAATGGCTAAATATTTATTGCAATGAGCCTCTAATTACACAATTTCTCTAAATGCACTCTTAAATTCTAGCTTAAATATATACTTTATCTGCATAAGTATTATTTCTCAAGTGTCTCTTATAAAAGTTAAGTCTTTATAAAAGTTACTTAGAGAATTTTAACTATAGTACAATTCTAATTAATTTAAGAATTATTATAGTTTATTCAATAGAATTAAGACTGAGACTTTTTTTTTTAAAACAACATTTGTATAAGTTACTAAACATTGTGTTTAACTTTTTTAAAGATATATGAAATTATACAGACATCTCAGTACTAACCACTTTGCTTCTATACAATATAATAATATAGTCAAAACAGCAAACAAAAATAGGTAAAACTAAGAATAATTTAATAAATGTATAACGAGGTTAAAAGCTAAGATAATAAGTAGAGAAATTAATATTATTTTTTTTTTTTTATTTATAAAATATCAAGTAGAAAAATTAGCAATACATGGATATATTAATTGGATATAAATGTATAAGTAGAAATTATTTATAAACTACACTATTATTGCTATATATAATGACATCTAGTGTAATATTATCCTTTGGTTATCTGTATTAGTTAAATCAACTATTGTAATCATTAACTATAGAAAAGGGTAAAATGAGCTCTTGAGGTTATTTAAATTAATAAAAACAGTTATATATAGTGAAGTTTTAAGTAAGAATTTTAAGAATAAAAAGATCTATATTAGTATCAAAAATAAACCTAGTGCTAGGAGAGTTTGAAGATTGTAAAATAGGTAATCGAGTGTTGTTTTCTTTTTTATTAAGGCAGTAATTCCTTATGCTAATTCTCATTCATGTTGTTTAGTATTTTGGGTTTGCCAAATAATAGAATTAAACCAGTTGAGTAAAGAGTTAGATGGGTAGGTAAGAAAATTGTTAGTTAGTTTTTTTAGACTAGGTTTTAGTTGTTCATATTAATTGAAAGTTATTGTTTCTTGAATAAGTAAGAGTATTGTATTGTATATAGTAGAATTAGAAAGAGAATTTTGTGGATTTAAAATTTGTATTATTGTATATGATAAAGTTTCTGAGAGGTTTAATGAGTTTAATGTGTTAGAGATTTGATTGATGAGAATGTTTTGTGGGTTATAAGAGTGAAGTGAACATTGTAAGAGATGTGTGGTATTTTCATATTGGTTGCAAATTGAACAATTTGAAGTTAAGTAAAGGAGAGGGTAGCAAGTGTTTAAATTTGACATTGTTGGTAAATTATTAAGAAGTATTTTATTTCTAATAGAATATAGTTTAGGATTTGAGTTGCAAAAGTTGATAATTTCTATAAGAAGTTGGATGTTTATTGTTGGGAGATTTTGTAGTAGTTTGAGTTTTAGAAGTTTGTTAAATATTTGAATAGAAAGTAGGTTTTTACAGAATTTTCGTAGTTTGTATGTAATTGGTATTTCTTTCTAAGTAAAAAAGGTAGGTAGATAGAGGTAGTCAAGATTGATTTTTAGTTCAGTTTTACAAGTACTCTGTTTAGCTAAAGCATTGGTTATATTGTGTAGTATGTTTTTTGAATATGATTTAACTTTATGAATAATGTAGTTAATGTTTTTATATTTGATTAAATAATTTAGAATATGAATTATATCCCAGTTATTTTGTTTAGTTTGAGAATTTTGGTTGTAAGATATTGCATTTTAAGGGTTTGAATGGTAGATAAACTATTGAGATAAATATGAATTTGGTAATTAGTAGTTAGGATAAGGGATAAAGGAATGAATGCTGCTAGTTCAGCTTATTTAGAGTTGGATGCATGAGTTATAGAGACATTAAATTTGATCTGTGTATCATTTTCAAGGATTCAGGCAATGCATGTAGAGATGTTATGTGTTTGTGAATTAAGTATAGAGGCATTAGTATAAAAGTGTAAATTAGTTGAGTCAAGAAGTAGTATTTTTTGATGAAGGTTTATGAGTTGGTTTTGATATAGAAGGTATGGTATTATGTTTTGTATTTAAATGATTTCTGGAAAAGGTAATAAAAGAGATGGTAAGAGTTGTGAAGCAGGTTTATATAACTCTGCATAAATATTTTGAAGTCTTGAATTTCTTAATTATTTATATTAAGTTCAAAATATTGTATTCTTTTTTGAGTTTTGCATTTTAGGTTGATTGTTTAATTGTAGTTTATTTGAAGCATTGTGGATGTAGAAGAGATATGAGTTGTGTTGGTCATTAAATTGATGATTTGGTATTTTTGAAAAAGAATTTGGAAGTTGGATATATTTGTTATTTTGCCAATATGCCAATTAGAAGATGAGGTATAAAGTGTCTATATGTTTTTAGAACTGTCAACTTGAGATATGATGAGGTTTAGTGTATTTAGAAATGGGTTGATGGATTGAAGTTGAAGATTAGGCCATATTTGTAAGATAGGAAAAGTGGAGACTTGATTTAAGAGTATTTTAAACCAGCTTGGAATAGAACCTCAAGGAGATTTAAGAGTTCTAAGATATATGTTTTTTCAGGGAAATAAGTAAAGATTATTAGCTGTAAGTAGTTTTTTAAACTTAAGGTTGTTGAGTTATTTGAAGATGTAATAAAGTTGTAAATATTGTTTAGTTGGTTAGTTTGTTTATATAATGTTAATTGATTTAAGTAAGTATTATTAATAAAAATATTGTTTTTGTATATGTGATAGAGTTGGGATATTATAGTAAAATTAATAGTTTTTTTATGATTTTTTAGAATTGTATTTTGAGTTAGAGATGGTTTCTATATTTTTAAAAACTATTCTTTAATACGATGTATTGAGATTTGATTCAGAAGTATATTATTATTAAAGCATCTTTCTATGTTATTACTGCAAGTTTGTAATATGAGTTTGTTAAATGTTAGAATATTGAGTAGTTGTGGATTTGTAAGAATGTCATTGTTTGTATTAATAGATAAATGAAGCATGTGTTTGGTACATTTTGTTAGAAGGCTAGATAGTTGTTGGAGTTTGTTTTGTAGAAAGAAACATATTTGAAGTAAATATTCTATTGATGTTGATAAAATAGTATTAAGTAGATGGAATATTTGTGTAGAGAGAAGTTTTTTGTATTGGATAGTATAGATAAATTGGAAGGTTTTGTCAAAAATTTTATCAAGTATTGGTTTAGTTGATCCTTTTCCATCTAGGAAAATTTCTAAGTATCTGATTATTTCATTAGATTTTCTAAATATAATTGATTGTTATTGAAGGTAAGAGATGTTGTATCTGGTACTGTGTTAGGTAATATTTTTTTGTTGGGTGTAATGTAAATGAGGTCTGATTTAGATGGGTTTACTTGAATATTATTTAGTTGATAGAGTTCAGATATGTTATTTAAAATATCTTGAAGTTTATTTTTAGATTCACAGTGCCAAACTGTGTCATCTATAAAGGCAAGGAGTGGTATTGTTGTTTGTATTAATGCAGTTGAAAATATTGTGTCAAGAGGAGATTATGAAGATATTCTGAGAAGTTTTGAGTTGTATTTTGAATTTATCTAGCTAAGAATAGGATTGTAATAAATTTTCCAAAATAATAGTGAATAAGTTTCTCCTTGTTCAATGCCAGAATATAGTGTAATTGGATTGGTAAGACCATAGTCTGTAATTGCTCTAGCCTTTCTGTCTTGGTGGAGAAATTCGATAAAATTTAGATCTGGTTTAGGAATGTCAATATGTTTACAAGCATCTAACAATTATTTGATGTTGATTTTGTCGAAAGCCTTGGACATATCTTGAAAGAGTATCCAGGCTTCTTTATGATTAGTTTTGTAATGTTCAATTGTATTGAGTAGTATTTGTATGGGAATGGTAGTAAAGCTGTTTTTAGTTGCTGTAAAATTTAAATCACTTAGTAAATAATGTTGATTTATAATTTGGTCAAGACATGTTGTAAAGATTTTAGTAAAGTATTTTTTAATGAATTCAATAGGTGAAATAGGTCTAACTTGATCTAATATAAAGTCTCATGAGGATTTCTTTGGGATTAAAAATATGTTGGAAGTTTTCCATATTGTTGGTATTTGTTGTAGTAAGAAGCATTTTGTTAGAAAAAGTCAAATAATGTTTTGGGCTTTAGAGTTTAAGTATTTTAAATGTTTGTAATTAGTTTTAGATGGACCAGCAGCTTTTTGGTTTAGAAGATTATGTATGACTTGGTTCCATTCTTCTAAAGTAATTTCTGAGAATAGGTTAATAAAAAGAGGTTCATATTCTGGATGAGATTTGTAAAGTTTGTAGAATTTTGTATTTCTTGAATTGGACTGTATGGTAGTTTTTTAAAATAATCTTGGAAATGGGATTGTAGGTTTGTTTTATCCCAGTTGGTTGAGTAGTAAGTGTGTTGTTAGATAAAAGATAGTCTAAATTGATACTATTATTGTGTTTTTCCAAAACATTTCAAAGAATATTTTAGGATTTTGGTAAAAGTTGTTGTTTCTTTCTTTTAGTTTGTTTTGAATTTTTTTGAAAGTGTTTTCTAGTTTTTCTTTATGGATTTTTTTTTTTTTTTTTTTTTTTTTTTTTTTAAGCTAACTGCTTAAAAACGCAGATGGCGTCTTTTATTATTAATTA
>CAJVQA010009896.1:0-11758 GCA_910591915.1 Cetraspora pellucida | reverse complement strand
AACTAGCATATTTAGAATAACTAGCATATTTAGCAGATATGTAAATAATATATATAGCACAAAGCATTTGTAAGGAATAACATAATTCACATATACTCTAATAAAAGCATACGCTCTGCCAAATCTACATCCTCTTTCATAGTAATATCGTTTAACATTACACAAGCTGACCCAGAATACTCTATGAATAGGGATTTTTAAGCGAGCAAATATTCAGAGTATTACAATAGAAAAAAAACTTTAACTTGGTTATAGAATGTTAATATAAGGTACTAGTTAGTCTGAAGACAGTATTAGTAATTTTTTTAGTAGCTCAAGACATATGCATAGTTATGTTTATATTATTATAAAATTTTTAATCTATATTGTTAACAAATCCATTTAAGAAATAAATACTACTAACTGTTTTGGTAATTTTATATATAAATCACCTATTTTTTATAAAATTTTTTTCAAAGAAAAGTAAGATAAAGAATAAATTAACATTGTAATTTCTGTGAATTTTTGACTTTTTTAGATGTTTCTTATAGGTTTTACAGTTGTATAGAAATAATATATCTAATTTTGTTAATTACTTAATAAAAATATTTAGCTTTTACTAACTATTTCTTCTATAGTCTTTAAGTGTTTTTAAACTATTACTACAAAGTTGCAACTTGTTTTTTAACTCTGTTTCAATGTTCAACTATATATGTATAATATTCTAAAAAAGTTTTCATAAAGTTTAATATATTAACTATATTATTTTTCTGTAGTTTAGCTTTTTGAAAAGTTTGGTTCAAATGATAGTTGAAAAGAGTTTAATTATAAACTATGATTATTATATAAGTATTATTATGATTATTATTTTATATATTATATACATTTAATAAATATATAAAAGTCTTATACAATTTCTTCAAAAACTCTTTTTATAAATCATTTTTACACAAAAATAACTAAAAATTTCTTAGTACTAAAATTAGTAATATCTAATTATTTTATTAAGCTAACTAACTTTGGCATCTTAAATAAACTTGTTCAGCTCCTAATTATACATATATTTTAAAAGTTTAAATAGATAGCTCTTAAACTTGCAGTTTAATACAATAATGGCCTTTGGATTTTTAAACTTTTTTTTAATTATTTCTCAATAACTAGCTTTGCAGCCTATTCTATAGCCCTAATAAAAGATGTAGAGCTCATTTTTTTGATCAAAACAAGGTTTAAATGAACCCAATAGACCTAATATTAATGAAGTATCTTAAAAAACAACTTTGATTCTCTTGTAAACTCTTTAAAAAATTCTTTTTCATTTACCTCTACTTTTTTTTCTTATACAATTTTTGTGTAATATTAAATCATTACTACAATCATTTTCATTGTAAACCAATTAATATTACTTAAAATAGCATATAATTTTTTATTAGTTTTTCTTCTTTTACTAATTTGACTTTGTATACTATTACAAGACTTTTTTGAGATGTATAACTAAATTGTTACATTAAGCCACACTTGCTACACCAGCCACATCTTGTACTATAAAGGTTATACAAATTATTCTCAAGGTTACACAAAGACACAGGAGTTGCAGTAACCACACTATTACATCATACCTCTGTCAAATCAACTCTTGTTATTATAAATTTTATATATTAAAAACTTCAATAGTTAATAACAAAAAATTTTAATAAGTAATATTAACTTTTATTGTTTGAAGCGTAGCAAGGACTTACTTTGTTTAATAAAACTTGAATGCATGTTTATGCAATGTTAGTCTGAAAACACCAATCAAAACTAAGAACTAGCAGTTCTTGTGATGATCTTCAATCGATGTAACAATGTCTATAGAAAATGATTCAAATGACTCTATTACATATATGTAGAATTCAACATAATAGAAAACAACTCTATATCCTACATATATGGATTCAACATAAAAAAAATATATCAATGCACATCTTCTTAAAAGTTAGCAATTCTATTAAACCTTTTTATATTGTTATATAACATTGTTATATAAAAAAAATAGTTATAAATTAGCAGAATAGTAGAAAAATATAATTCTAAAAAACATTAAATGCTAAAGTTGCTTTAAACATATGCCTATATTAATAAATATATAATAAGACAGTAATTAACTCACAACTAAGATATCATATCTTATACCAAGAATTTAATAAAATAAGAGAAAAATGTATAGTACACATAATTTTTACTATCGATTAGAAACCTATTCCAGTTATCGATGCCAAAAATATGCATATCAGTTTTCTGTACTAGGTTGTAGTGCAGGCAAATTTTCTGAAGTTTATTAATATTAGAGTTAGCATTTTGAATAAAGTTAAAGGGTTATATATTTATATAGTAAAATAATCTAAGAAAAACTTTTTATTAGTGTACTAATGATGGTTTTCTATACAACTTTTGAGAAATAGCTAATTTTTGACAATATGAACAGTTGTTTTGAAATTTTATATTTGTGTTACATTACACCTAATCTTGAAATCTGATTTGCAGTTCAACTACATAATTGATATAAACTGGCATAGAAAACTGATGTGCCAAAAATATACACGAATAAATAAATTTAAGATAGTATAAATTTTATCTTATGTAGTATATCAAATAACTAGATTTTCTATTAACATGTTCTTGCATATATAGTTTCAGCATATTATTGTAAAGATAGCTTACAATAACACACTAAAACAGTTTTTACATATAATTGTATAATTCAAAAAAAAAGCCAATATCATTATAAGAAATTAAATAAAAAAAAACTATTATTAATATTATATTAATATATTTCATACAACTATGAAAAAATATACTAATTGTTTAAGTAAAAATTAGTAATCAAGTTTTTTTTTTTAAGATATTAGTCAAGAATGTATGCCTGAACAAACAAAACTATAATAGTCTAAGATTTGGACAGAAGGTATAATTTTAGAGTGTAATTCAGATATAAAGTGCTATTTTGTTTGGTAATCTGAGTATAAATTTTTGTTTAAGTAAAGATTAGCAATCAAGTTTTTTTTTTTGAGATATTAGTTAAGAATGTATGCTTAGACAAACAAACTATAATGGTCTGAAATTTGGGCAGAAGGTATAATTTTTAGAATGTAATTCAGATATAGAGTGCTATTTTGTTTGGTAACCTGAGTATGAATTTTCTCAGAGTACAATCCTAATAAAAATTACATAATTAGTGATTAGTTAAAATAATTTGTCAACTTTATTCTGTTTAAATTTACTAAATACTTATTCTACTAGATTCTGTAACAATTTAAAAATAAGTAGTCAAACTCTAAAACATAAAAATAAAGAAAATGAAACTTCTAATAAATATCACTTATATCATGAATGTGATAGACTTCAACACCAAGAAAAGAAAAAGCATAAAACCACTGAAGAGCACAGTTAACATCTAGCAAAAGCATATGAACATATATGATAAAAAAGATGATATGTTTTAGAACCTATTGAATTGGCGGACAGAATTGTAACTAATTCAGAAGTTCTTCCTAAAAACATACTAAGCATTTAACAGCTATTAGAAGCTGATCATAAGGTTTTAAAAAAATTTCGCAATGAAATAAATAACTTGACATATCACTTTTGTCCTACATGCAAGAATGTTTCCCTTCAATTATACTCGTTATGGGAGAATGCTGATGCTGCTATTCTGAAAAAGGTAATGTAAAAAAATTCTTGGCTAAAAAAACATGGATCCTGAAAATGTACTCAAAGAGCTAAAGTGTCTTACTTAAATTGAAGAAATGTTAATAGCTCAAGTGTTCCCTGTTGTGTCTGTGTATTACTTGTGTAAAGGACAATATAGTTACTAAGAAAATGTTATTAATTTTCTTCAGGATGTAAAAGAATTTGTAACTTGACTTCCTCAACATTCCAAATCATTAAAAATGCTAATTGTACACCACCAGTCTACAAGAGGTCAACAAACATTCAAAAACTTCACTGTTCACTATGCTAAGGTTGAAAAAGTACTTTACTGGCTAAAGACCAATAATCACTATTATAAAAATATCATCATTGATGATATTGTGCTACATTTGTTACCAGATGATGGCCCTGTTAATGACCAGCTTTTACAACTTCAAAATGAAAATAAAATACAGGTTGAAGATAATAAGTTTCTGGATATAGAATATGATCATCTAAATAATGATACTAGGAATGTATTTACATATAATTTCATTTCTACCTCTATTCCATCCTATAGTGAAGAACTTGCTATTAGCCATACACTTACCTGAATGCAAATTGAAACTAATCCAATCATGTGGCCAAATATAGATGAAAACCCTATTAATGAATTTAGCACACCAGATTATAATGTATGTGCTTTTCCAACCTTATATCCAACAGGCGATACTGACCTTTGTGCAGAGCATATAAAGTCATCAAACTAGCTGAACATTTCAAGCATTTACTTAAATACAAAGATGAAAGATTTGCATGTTACTCTCGATGGCATTATTTCATATTAAATTCACAAATAAGATGAAAGGTGTTGCAAGAAGAGAAAATTTATATAAAGCAGTGTCAAGATGGCATACTGCTTAGCATTAAAAAAATACAAAAATTAGCAAATAGTGATAGTTATCTTGCAGATAAAGTAATATACTTTGGTGACGATTTGTGTAGAACATGACAATTCTGAAAAAAATAACATTTTAGATTGTCAGATATGATCAAGCAGTTAAAGACACATGGAATAATTTTTTTCACTTTCAGCACTGCTGACTTACACTAGCCAAATCTTCATAACCTTATGCCACATAATGAAAATCTTATAAATGGGAGGTCAGACAAGAGGCATATAAATGTTAATGTCAAGATTTAATAGATAATCCTCTTATCACCACCTGGTTTTTTGAAAAGTGATTCAAAGTTTTTTTAGAAAAAGTCATGATCCCTAAGTTAAAGTTGGAGAATTGGTAGTATAGGTTTAAATAGCAGCATCACAGCAGTATTTACATACATGGTATTGGAAAAATTAAAGATGTGTCTGTATTTGAGTGGAAAAAGGTAAAAAATAATGAAATAGAAATTAATGCAATAATTCAATATGTTAACTCATTGGTTACTATGATTAACCCAGAGCTAAACACACCTATGCCTGAACATCATCTTTGCCAAAAAAGCACTAAAGAATTGAATAATGATTTACAGGATTATATTGAGCATATTAACAAATTACAACATCATACATGTTGTAGTTCTTTGTATTGTCTCTGAACAAATAAGAAAGGGCAACAACAATGTTGATTTGGGTATCTTAAAGATAATATAGAACATACCTTTATTTGTGACAACAATAGTCAACAAGAACTCTTCATAGCACAAAATGATCCTTATATCAATCTGCATAACCATCTTCAGCTTCAAGGCTGGTATGCAAATGTTAACATAAAACCTATTTTGAATATACATGCTGCTCTACAATATGTTGCAAAATATACAAGTAAATCAATACCATGTTCTGCTACTTTTTCAGAATTATTAAATAAGATTCTTCATAAAAGTAGGTCATCAGATTCTTCTCTTGGTGCTTTTCAGTGTTTATTGCTCCATACAGTTGCAAAATGTGATATATCTATACAGGAAACATGTTATCTTCTTCTAGGCATTCCACTTTACCATTCTAGTCATCACTTTGTAACCTTAAATCTTAACAAGAAAGCATTCTAATGGCTTCATGGTACTGGTAATGAGAACATTGTGACAGTAGGCCAAGTTGAACAAACAGAACAATCTCTTTTATAATGATATTGGAACAGATCAGTTGATCTTGAGGATCTTTCGTTATTTCAACTTTATCAGAAATATAGATATTCTAATGGTAGTTGGAAGAAATATGAAGGTGAAAACATTGTGTGCATTTGGCCAAGACCATCACCTCAATGAAATGGTCCTTATTAGGAAAAGTTTTGCTAAATAAAGGTCCTACTTCATGTTCACTATAGAAGCCTTGAACAGTTAACTAAAAGCAATATTGTTTCATAGTCTGAACTTTTTAATCGAAATCTTGTTGAGATAGAAAGTGAACTTAATAATTTACTCGACCCATCTGTTGACAAGTTGGAAGAATCTGTTTATAAGAATAAGAATGAATAACTAGAAAATGAAGAAATTCAGTCTGATTGGATAATTTTAGCAGAAATGGGCCTGAATACAATTGTTGACAGTTTTTCTGGTCTTAGTTTAAATAATACTGATCAAAATTATGACTGAGTCAAAGCTGTCAGACAACATTTTTCAAATCTTAATCTTGCTAAAGTAGATATATTTATATAGCAAGTTCACAGTAAAGAAGCACTTAATGTTGAAAATTCAGACATCCATACTATAGATTATTAAACCTTGAATAAAAATTAAATAAAGATATTTAAAAGGCTTGAACCACATTATAATAATATTATTACAGATAGTAATATTAAGCCATTAAGAATAATTATCATAAAAACTGCAGGCATAGGTAAATCATATCTGATTAATGCAATTCGGCAACTACTTCAAGAGATAGCAACTAAAAATGGTGTTGAAAGCTCTCTTATAATTGTTCTTGTGCTAACTGAAGTTGCAGCATTTAATATTCATGGGACAACAATTTATTTGGCACTTTCTATTCCAATAAATAGCAATAATATCGATATAAAAGGTGAAAGTTTAAAGCAGTTACAAAAAAAATTGAATGGTATAAGATATATAATAATCAACAAAAAAAGTATAGTTGGATGCTGCATGCTAACTTTAATTAACATGAGGCTACATCAAGTCTTTCCTGGGAATCATAATCAACTATTTGGTAGTTGATCAGTTATATTAGTAGGTGATTTTGGCCAACTCTCATTAGTGCTTGATCTACCTATATATGCACAAAATCTTAGTCATAATCTATTATCAAATAACAGTATTACAGCATACAAGCAGTTTCAGGAGGTTTATCGACTTGATATTGTTCTGCATCAAGCAGAAAATTCTGAAGAACAATGTCACTTTAGAAATATTTTAATGTGTTTACATGATAGTGAATCTACTATTGATAATTGGAAAGCACTTAGTACATGATTTAAAGGATCACCAGTATAACACCAATAGATAATAATCAATTTTCAAATGCTACATATATTCTACCTAGAAAAGTTGAAGTTAATAAAATTAGTATTAACATGCTAAAGTTATTAAATAGTCCTATTGCTAGGATTTATACTGTTCATACTGGTGGTAATGAGGTGTCCAAGGCTGATTCAGATATGGCAAAAGGCCTTGAATCTCAAATTTTGTTAGCTAGAGATGCTCATGTTATGCTCAGGGTAAACCTGTGTATGGAGGCCAGGTTAGTTAATAGAGCAATAGGAACAATTCATGATATAATATTTGAAGAAAATCAGGAACCACCTGCACTTTCTATTGCAGTTTTTGTAGAATTCAATGTTTACAATAGCCCTGCAATTATATTCATGAATGCTAAAAGGACTATTCCAATTCCACCTATCAGATGATCATGAGATACAAATACAGAGAATTACTCACATTTACAAATCCCCTTCAGCCTTTCCTAGGCCATCACAGTACAAAAAAGCCAAGAACTAATACTAACAAATGCTAGAATCAGTCTTGGAAAAAAAGAATATTTTTGCAACCTCTTATTTGTAGCAATATCCCATGTCCATGCTCTAAAAGATATTTTTTTAATTCATTTTCACTTCAAAGGTGTCAAAAAATTAAGAAAAGTAAGAGAATGCAAGAAAGAAAAAATAAGGAGAACCAATTAATTTCAATAATAACTTGACTGTAAATGCAATAATCTATTAGAACTGAATTTATTTTTCTACATATTAGATCTCATCAGATCTAATATAGAAGAAAAATAAATTTGGTTATTAATGAAATTTATCTGTCACTTTATACTGTAATGCTATTACTAATTACTTATTATATTCAGTTTTTCGCTAAGTGCATACACTTTTAATAGATTGAGATCTGCAATTAACTATAATAATTAGTATCATAACTTTGCAAGTGACAAACTACTATATGCAATATAATTACTAATCGAATCTCAGTTTTGTGTTACATAACAACTAGCTTAGCTTGATTAGATATTTGTTACATATGTATAATGATAACAATATAATAACAGAGATTTATCTTTTGTATAGATTTTGAAATTAGTTTTAATTTTATATGTTATTTTATATATTAACCTGATTAAAATTGAAATAACATATGAAAAATAAAAAAGTTCTAAACTCTAAAATAAGTAACACTTAATCAAATCAGGCTTGTCAATAAATTGTAATTGTTCTAAGCATAGCAAGAACTCTTATATATAAGAAAAGTCAAATGCATGTGTATGTAATTTTTGTCAGAAAAAACTAATGAAAATCGAGAATTAAAGGTTTTCATGATGATCTGCAGTTGTTATGCTTACTAATTAAACAATAGACCAATATATACTATTACTATTAATTAAATAAGATTGCTGTGCAACACAGTCATGTGAAACCAAGACCAGGAGACATGAGTATATGCATAATGGTTATGTAATTGCATTACAAATTTAAAATATTACTTCATTTCATCTTATACCTGTTCATTCATTTTATACGTATTGCTTTTTTATTATATATTGTGAGTACAATTTTTAGGGTCACAGGTGACCGAATTGAAGCAATGATTCTGACTAATTTAAGGTTACACAGACATGACGGAAATGTCACTTCTGTTACTTACGTCACTTCTCCAACTTTATCTACATATGAGTTAAACAAAATATTAGTGTTTTATTAGACTTAGTTAGGATATAAGATATAAGAAATCTAATGTGTTTATGAAAGAAATTAACTGTAAATGTAAACAAACTGTTTATTATAAATAAAGAGCATTTTTGCCTTGAGAAAACAACAATTTTTGCATTATTAACAAAAATTTCTTAATAACAATAAATTTCCTAATTACAATAAATACCTGACCCTTAATAAAAGTGAAAGTTCACCCTATACAAACTAATAAACTGTTGTTAATTCCCATTGTTATCCTTATTATCCATTCAAATAAACCCTTAAACTCACAAGTTAATTACTTGCTGCAAGTTATATGACAAGACTGTTAATGTTATAAAAGAGTTCAACTCTGATTTGACAAAGAGTAATCCTGGGTTGAGATATAGAAGAAAAGATAAAGAAGACAAAGAGTTAGTAGAAGACTAGAATTTAGGAAAGACCTAGAGAGAAGAAGAGTACTTACCTATAGATAAACTACTTAGACAAATCTAACATGCCTAATTTGACTTAGATGCTGTAGGTTATGCAAGAGTTGGATTAATTTAGTAACAAACTCACCAATTCTAGAATTACAATATGTAACAGTTTGTGCAAATGCACCTTTTTTATAAAATATAACTGGTCAATGCAAATCCAGGTATAGTTATAATATATTCAAAAATTTATTCAAACTGTATGTAATATTTTTATTAATAATATCAATATTGCTAACTTTATTTAAATTCTGGTCATGGCTTTCAAAAACTCAGATTGAAATTTCCTAAATTATGATTACAAAAATGATTATAGTTTGAAATAAACACTTAGAATCCTTTAAATGTGTAAGAATTATATTAGTGTTGCATACTTATTGTTATAATAGTACATATATATAAATTAGCATTTGCAGTAAAACATTGCTTATACAAATTCGAAAAATCAAAATATAGCCTACTACATCCTGGTATTATTATAGTATGATAAATTTAGGCAATGATCATTCTAACAAATGCATGCACATGTTAATATACAAAGTCACAAGGAAGTACTATCCAATTAGATGCTCAGATTCTGTGACTCCACTTAACTCACTACATGACTAACACTTTGTATTTTATACTCTGTTTCTGGTAAACCTACTATATATACATATTAAATAGTAGTTTCATCTTATTGCACTCACATTTACAAAATATTGCAGGCAATTATACACAATGATAATAATATCATATTTCTTAACGATGATTTAGCGAAATAAAAGCAAACATTGTATTATGTATACTTTTTACTATTAAAAACCTTTATAATTTGCTTCAAACTTTTATCAGATTCTGATTTCCTAGTTCTTAAGTATACCTGTAGTATTTTTTCTTCTCTATTAAACAGCATGTCTACTTTGACTACTCAAGAGCCAGATTATTTTGATTTTGACTATTTCCATAACAAATACAATGATTATTATAATACAATGATCTGAGAAATGCAATCGATATAACTTAAAATAATGCCATTTGCATTTAGCTCATTTGAATACAATATTGCTAAATCTCTTCACTATTTTAAAACTCTAATCAACTTACTATTGTCTGCTGTTATTGTCAAAAATCTCATACTCTTTTTATTTCCAGTAATTTTAACATTCTACTTAGACAAGTAACTCTTTCTTCTTCTTTTCTAAAATCCATATATATGAATATTGATATTATATCTAAACAAGTTAGACAACTTAAAGAATTTATTTCTCAATTACCAATTGCAAAAACAACTACTGTTTCCTTTATTACCATTTTTTTTAAACTATTTTACAACTCAACACGGAACTTCATCTAATTTAATACAAACTCTTTAAATCTAAGTATATTTTTATTATATACATACTTGTATTATTTGTCAAAATAAAAACATCTTATATGCTTTCTTAGAAAAAATACACACTCATTGCTTGACAAATTTATTCTTATCATTAAAGAATTTCCAGTATATTCTAAATGTATTTACAAACTCAAACTCAAACCTATTACTCAAACCAAAACACTTACTCTTATACAAATCCAAACTGTTTTTGTAAACAAACTTACTACATTACCTAAAGATGAGAAAATTTTAATTTTTAAAAAATTTTTAAAATTATTAAAACAAAAACAACAAAATCAACAAAAACAATAAAATCTATATTAAAAACAACCTATTACCAAGCATCTTTTTATTTCTAAACTTATACCTCTTACTCTTATTATTGATAAAACAATTAATAACAAACAACAACAACACCAAAAATCAAATGAACAATTTTACAGTCAAGTAGCAAGACCTAAACTCAATCCATCATTTGATTGGCTAGCAAACTTTTCAGTCACTAATGAAATTCAAACTATACAAAATTAAAAACTAAGATATCACACCAACTTTTTAATTTTCTTAAAGAACACTTATATAATTTTTACTCTGATAAAATTCTTAAAAAAGTCACAAAAACTAAATATGCACTCAAAGCTAGTATCTATTTGTTGATTAGACAAATGACTAATATTAGACCAAAATTTCTTATTAATCTAATCTAAAAACACAACTTCAAAACAGATAAAGCTGCAACAATTTTCTTTAATATTTTAGAAAAAAGCCTTAAAAAACTTATTATATATTCATAACAGTCTTCTTTACCAAACTTAAATATCTTGAAATATTTGTTTTCTCTGCAACAATCGCACTAATTAAAACTAAAAACTGTCTACAATTTTGTCTTAATTTTGTTCACTTATATTTATATCTTTTTAATAATTACCAAGCAATTAACTATACAAAATTTGCCAAAGATATTAAACCAGACCTAAAAGGTTCAAAATAAAATTTGAGATTACTGATTTTGATAAAAAATAACAATATCCTTTTATCAAAATAGATAACTGCACCTCTGGGTCGATAGCGCAGTGGTTAGCGCTCCGGAGGTCATAATCGCAAGGTTGCCGGTTCGAGTCCAACTGGGA
>CAJVQA010009895.1:0-11759 GCA_910591915.1 Cetraspora pellucida | reverse complement strand
GAAATGGTATGCAAATAAATAAAATTTTAATTAGGAATTAGCTAAATATGTTAATGCAGGTAAAATATTATATTAATGCTAGCCAGATGCTATGGTAATGCCGGCCAGATAATCTTATTATGGGATCATATTAAAAATCCCGCGCGTGCCCATCTCTAGTTCCGACCGATCATCACGTGAAATCAACTTCAGCCAAAATCTGACAATTATTATTTATTTATCAACATAACTAACCGTAATTAACTTTCGTTAGCAACAAATAAGCGAATATTTGATAATTTAGATATTGATTAAAATTTAAAGAAATATTGGTTGATAGTAAATATTCGTTATCTTGGATTTCTTATGAGGAATTTGAAAATATTCAATTTATAGAAAAAGGTGGATCTGCTACAGTATATCATGCTTTATGTAAAAAGAACGGCGGAATCACTGTCCACCATGTTGCACTTAAATTACTCCATGATTCAAAAGAAAAATAATGATGAATTTATGAAAGAGGTAATTCATTTATGCGCTAACATGTTTAAAGTTCTAATTTTTACATTTAACTACTTATCTTTAATTCAAAAAATTAAAAAAATTTTGTGAAATTGGAAATAAAAATCAAACATTTTTACGGTACTATAGTATTCGAAAGCAATACGCGCCTAAAAATTCTTTGCGTAGTAATCTTCATTCTATAGCACATTTGGAATGGAAAAAGTTTTCGAACCCAAAAATCTCCAGATCTTGTGCAACAGAACTATGAAAATAGCGAAAAAAGTTTTCTCCCTGACGATATTATTGTTTTTGACTGACAGTATTATTATACTTTTTATTAATTTCAGTATCATACTTTAAACCATTAAGATGATATAAAATTTTTTCTTCTTCTATACGTGTCAAACGAATTCTCTTTAGAACCCGATGTTCGTCTATAAGACAAACGCCACAAACAAAAGGGTAAAGAAAACAAAATAACCATTTCAAGTTTTCTCTTGCATATTGCAGCGCGAGACCGACAAATAGACAGTATAAAAGACCAATGACACCAAGCATAATAAGGGCAATATCCGCATAAATTCCATTAGATTGTCCAGTAACAAAATTAAAAAAATCATATCCCGCGATACCAAAAAGAGCAATACAACCAAAAAACAAATAAAGAGATTGAGCCGCTTCCATTTTTGCTGTTCCATTATTCTTTTCTCTTATTTCTATAATATTGTCATATACTTCTTTCATTAATCCGGACTTCACAATTAGAGCAGCAGGTTCTGCAAGATTATCGAAATCAGGACCTTTAATATCTTTCTCAAGATCAGAATCTGAAGTGGAAGTGGAGTTAAGAAATGATTTAAAAGCCGCAATCGCACCACTTCCGGAAACGAGAGAACTAGTAGAAGACACGATAATGCTTATAATTGAATTTAAATCCGTAAGATGTTCTTTTAAAACTAAAAGAACAACCCCAACAATTATACCTATAATACATAAACAGGCTGTATAGAAGTCTAATTTCCAAACTCTTTCCCTAAGTTCAATAGCTCGTTTATATAAGTATCTCAAAATCATTAGAGCCATCTGAGCTTTTTTCTCCATATCATCAGTTTCAGTCGTAGTGATAGTAGCAGTACCATTCGATTTCTCACCGCCTTCCATTTCTTGATTACCATTTGACATGATGTTTTTTTGAAATTCCTATAGAGTTGGCTAGTTTTGCTTGCAATCAAATTTTCAAGAGGCCGATTGATTCAAAATTTGAAAATTTTGAAATTTAAATTCTCACTTTAAAGTAGTATGTACGTACATATATATGTAGGTAAGGATAACATCAACGCCACAATGTTGTCATGACATGAATTTGGACATTTTTGGACGTTCCGACAACAAAAAAAAAAAATTTAATTAATCAAAAATAAAAAAAACAACACTATTACAAATGTTAAATCTATAGGTCTATACCTCAAATGCTTAATAATTAATGCTTGGTGTCTAAATAATTAATGCTTGATGTCTAAATAATTAATGCTTGGTGTCTTAAATAAAATATTCAAAGGCCCAAAAATCTTATTTAATAAAAGTTTAGACTATAATATTTAATCCTGTATTGGCTTATAACGGCTCCCTAAATTTTAGCAGTAAAATTATACAATCAAGGCAATCTTTCTAAGGGCAACTTTTCTCAAAAGCAACTTTAGCTTCAGACCCAAGTAAAATTAAAATTAATGATGCCCTATTTTAATTTCTATTCCTTGGACAACTTTGGTGGGACTATTGTTGTTAGGCGAAACCATGGCGAAAGACTCTATAAAGGTGATATCATAGACAAGGCCAAACTTAGCAAAGATGAAATACTCTAAGGTTTTGTAAAGGACTAGTGAATCAAAATATTTTTGCGTGGCTATTAAGCACAGTATGTGGCTTATATAAAAAAAAGTACAAATGTCGCGGATCATAATGAAATTGGATTAAAAATGGATTTGATAAAATATAACAAAATGCAAGTTATGTCTTGTTTTTATAGATACGACTTATTGCACTATTCTATAGTTATGTGATTATGCATGGGGCTTTTTCAACTTGATTTTTCCTAATTTATATGAGCATGTGTATTACAGTACGAATATTACTAAATAATTCTCACGCATTCAAATGATTCCAATTGTTGATTCACACTGTAGTCGTTTTTGTAATCGTAATTTAGAGTATTGCAATTTGAGTTCTTGAAAATCATGACCAGAATTTAAATAAAGTTAGCAATATTGATAAAATACAATAAATTCTCGAATACTGTATATCGTAACTATACTTGAATTTGCAACGTTACCATTTCAAAGCATTGACCAATCATATTTTATAAAAAGATACATTTGCACAAACAGCTATCTATATAACTAGGTAATGCGTAGCGAATGATGATCAGCATGCTACACAAACGCGAAATAAGCATATAGACACGCGTGCGGACATACAAAAAATTTTAAATTGCGTTTCTGATGTGAATTTCATAATTTTTATGTTGGTGCACCGAAAAGGTACCTTTTTTGAGCCAAATGCCAAATAATTTAGTGTCCTCCGTTCGCTCCGGACAAATAAAAAAGCAATATAATAATGAACGAACGGGGATAACAGGTGACATGCAAATTTCTCTAAGATAGCGTGCTGGGTAACCTATAAGAAACAAAATGATATTTTAAATCTGCAATACAATAACCGTAGTGCATATATTTGCAGCATGAGATGTGTGCCAGGTTTGACATTAACAAATTCTTGCACGTCTTGAATGTCTGTCAGACTTATGGCACAGATTTTCTGAGTTCCCAACATTAGTTGAAACTTAATACTATCAAGAAAATTCAAAACAAACCTTCATTTTGTCAAAAAATACTTATTTCTCCAAAACAACATAAGTAATTACTTTAATTAGAGATGGGCAAACGCGGTTTTTCTAAAAATCCCGCGCGTCACGCGCGGGATTCATTAAATCTAGGTGCCGCGCGGTTGAACCTCAGTTTTGATTTTCCAACGGCTGTGATCGACAAAATTTTGGCCGCATTATACATAATTTTGGCCGGAGTTTAATTTTTTAATTGTTTAAGGTTTGGGTCTGTGTAATGGTAAAATTAACCCAGGAACATATTTCACTTAGGGTTGAAAATTACATTTTACAAATTTACAATACATATAATTTCACATAAGTTTTAGTAACATGAATTTCATGCAATTTCAGATGGGCAAATCGCGTTTTCTCCAAAAATCCCGTGCGGGATTCATTAAACCACAAAATATTAAACCCTAATTTCACTTAATGGGGGCCACGATTTCTTTACTAAAAATTCGAGTAATTTTGCCTAAATTTTTAGTCGTTGCTGTTGGTCAATTAAAATAGTGAATTTCCACGTATTTTTTGCAAGGTTTAATAGCAGAAATTAAATTAAGCACGTCCTTGGTTAAAGGTTTCATCTGATCCAAATTTTGTAAGATGATTCCAAATATTATTATTACTACGCATGTTATTTATTTTTAAAAGAGCGACTTAATGATAAAGAATATTTTTGTAATGTAAGCGAAAGATACCAACGGCAAAGAAGGTAAATTCTTATCGTATACTGTATATAAATAAACATATGTGTGAAATGGTATGGGCATTTACAAGTATTATGTAATTACCTCCCCCTCTGGAAATTTTCATTAGACTGACCTAGTATTAACTTAGAGTCAGTCATCTGATTTGTTTGCTAAAGTCACATGGCTGACCTTAAAGCACAGCCATGTGACTTTAGCTAAAATCAAATGACTGACTCTAGGTTAATACTATGTCAGTCTAATGAAAATTTCCAGAGGAGGAGGTAATTACATAATACTTGTAAATGCCCTATGCAAATAAATAAATAAATTTTAATTAGGAATTAGCTAAATATGTAAATGCAGGTCAGATATTATATTAATGCTAGTCAGATATTATGGTAATGCCAGCTGAATAATCTTATTTCGGGATCATATTAAAAATCCCGCGCGTGCCCATCTCTACCTTTAATTCTCTAAAAAAAGTTTTCGGTGGGCAATTTTACTATATAAACTACTCTTTTCTAATTCCTAATCCTGACCCTAACCCTAACATAAACAAGCTTTAAAGAATTTTTGCTGTACCACGAACCTGGCACACAATCAAGTAATGCAAAATTCATTGCTATATAAAACTAACATTCGTATTTGACAAGATGGTCAATCTTTAGGAAAAATTTTCTATTGAGTAAATTTTTGACAAACGAACGTTTGCTTTGAATCTTTCTGATAATGTCACGCTATACTGTTTATAATCCTAAAATTTTATTTGTCCTTTGGGGACCTGCGTCACCATACATCACATGTTCAATAGTGCTGACAGCCTATAACTTTACTAAATGGCTGGCTTTGCGTGACAACGTCGCGCAGCTATCTTATTAGATAGTCACCAGTTTCATCATGAGTTCCATTTGTCAATTCGAAGTTGCCTGATGAAACTGTTTCGTTATTCGTTAGTGACGAAAAGTTACGTCATTCGTCAGGCATCATTAAACCAGATACTCATTTGACAATAGCTATTGGGATCAATATATTAAAAATTGTTATTATAATAAATTTTTTCTATTCGAATTTATTTATATTAACCAAACTGATTTTGTAACGTCACCGAATGAACCACAAAAATTAGTTACAGTATGCTGTTGTACTGTAGTATAATATGCTGTATTGTATAATCCAAGCCGAGCTGGCTCACGTCGGCTCAGCTCAAAAGCCGTGGCTAAGCCGGCTTACTATAAGCCAATCCCAATCCTAATTCAAGCAAACCCGAACTTCAAATAAAATATGTTACGACCGTCTGTTAACAAAGAAGCACCACAGTGTTATGTAGAACTAGAGCTAAAGAACTCCGTGAGATTATAAGCGAATGGCAAATGATGAGAAAATTCTATCAGAATTTAATAATTCTAAAATAATACATGAAAATTTAGAAGAATTGTATGTAGATATCCATGGTGATGCAAGTATGTGGTTTACCATAGATACAAAAAGTGACATACTTTATAGTTTAGCGTTTTAGTGTTTTCTATAAAAAGTGTTGCTTAATATAATAATAAATTCAACTTATAGTTGTGATCTAATGTTTTAGTATTTTTAGTATGTCCAACTTTATATGACTATATAAGCAAGTACATTTTTTATAAATTTCATGTAGCTCTATAAATGATATATAAAATGTTATATGTGTTGTATTGTAACCGTTGAATGGGAGAGCAAGTTAACTAGTATAGATAAAAGACCAATTTAACTTCAACGGTATACAGGAAGATAGAAGTAATGTTCGTAGACAATACAGGTCCTTTATATTAGTTGGAGACCGATTCGTTGAATATGATTTAGTGGGACGGGTGCTTGATATCGATCAAGAGGCGATGCGACTATTGGTGATGCTGTAAAGGGTGATGATCTTGGAGACCGTGATGAGGATTTGATGATATATTATGATCACGTGACTAATCAACGAAGATATTCTCTTTACGGCCACTTCTACAGGTACCGTGAATGACAATATTTAATTCCGCTATCAGTTGTTTATATATTCCTATTAGGACTATGAACTGTACGATCATTCGAGTCTCAGTCCGTCGAATTGAGTCTCGAAAGGTTTATTAAAGTTACAAGTCGAATTCAAGAGATAATTCACAAGGGAAGTTTCAGATAAGCATTTACTTTTTATTTACTTAGATGAAGAACGAAAGATAATCCTTCTTTATTGAACTTTTAGTCTTTAAATACATTTTAATTTCCCACCCATGTAAACACCGAAATTTAGCGTTCACACCCAAATTCAAACGTTTACGTGATACTTTGGGTGTATACCCGACAATTTAACGTAGACACCGAAAGATTTGATGACATGCCTCCGGTGTAATCACGTACACATGAATTTTTTGGTGTGTACGTGATGCACTTGATTTTCATGTACCTAAACCGCTAAGCCACATTCAATTTCCAAAATAGTATAAATAATTGAAAACAGTAATACAAGATCGGTTATTGCTGTCAAAATGGAATTGGTGTTAAAAGAAATCTACATAACAAAGAAATGATATCTCTAGTGGTGTGACGAATAGATTTCTCCTCTAACAGTATACAATTTTTATATAGATTTATATGGTTGGATTTTTTATATATAATTTAATTAATATTTATATATTATTTTATTTATTAATTTATGTAAATATAAAATTTATATAAACTTTATTTGTGTCTATATAAAAATAATTTGATTACTTTACCGTTCGATGTACTAAGTAAAACTGTTTAGCATGCTAAAAACCTTCCCAAACCCCAATTTAAACTTTAAAATCCAAATCTAGCTTTAATATTTAAATTAATTCTATGTACTGTCAACTATGGATATAACAGAAATCTGGGCTGATCAAAAAATTCCGTTATATCTAACGGAATTAATAACAGTGTTGGGCTGGATTCCGTTATAATCGTTAAAGAAAATTTTTTTGCATTCTTATTGGTTGCAAGTTGTCGGTATATGGGCTACAAGACTAGTAGCACCAGAAAAAAAATTTCGCATATCATGTGATCTTATTGCAAAACTAAGAAAAAACATTTTGCCATTAGGATATTATAAGTAGGTTAGGTTTAGAGGGAGTCAAAAATGATGAAATAAGGCATTCATTTACTATCAAAAATCTGCAGAGATAGGTCACGCTATAGGAACATATAATGTTGGATGTTGTTATCGATTTGGAGTTTAAATAGAAAAGGATGAACATAGAGCATTCATTTATATTAAAAAATTTACTGAAATGGTATATGACCTTGGAAAGCTTTATGTTGGACTTTATTATCGAAGTAACAAGAGACTTACAAAAAGCTAATGAATGGTACCAGATGTAAGTTATTTTTATGTTGCCATAATAAAATTACATTAAAATAATTTATTAGGGAACGGAAACAAGTAATAGGTTATTAATTATTATTGATTATATTTATTTGTCAAAAAAAATCCGAATAAAACTAACATAATTAACTTTCGTTAGCAACAAATAAGCGAATATTTGATAATTTAGACATTGATTAAAATTTAAAGAAACATTGGTTGATAGTAAATATTCGTTATCTTGGATTTCTTATAATGAATTTGAAAATATTCAATTTATAGAAAAAGGTGAATCTGCTACAGTATATCATGCTTTGTGTAAAGAGAACGGCAGAATCACTGTCCACCATGTTGCACTTAAATTACTTCATTATTCAAAAGAATATAATGATGAATTTATGAAAGAGGTAATTCATTTATGCGCTAACATGTTTAAAATTCTTATGTTTACATTTGACTACTTATCTTTAATTCAAAAAGTTAAAAACATTTTGTGAAATTGGAAATAATAATTAAACATTTTTACGGTGCTATAGCATTTCGAAAGATAATGTTTCTAAAAATTTTATTCTTGTAATGCAATACGCGCTTAAAAATATTTTGCGTAGTAATTTTCATTCTATAGCGCAATTGGAATGGAAAAAGTTTCCGAACCAAAAAATCTCTAGGTCTTGTACTTGTGCAAACAAAATTGCTCCCTGAAGGTATTATTATTCTTGACTGACAGTATTATTATTCTCTTTATTATCCTTTTTATTGTGACTTTTATTAATTTCAGGATCATACTTTAAACCTTTAAGATGATATAAAATTTTTTCTTCTTCTATACGTGAAAAACGAAACCTCTTTAGTTCCAATGCTCGTCTGTAATACAAACGCCACAAACAAAAGGGAAAAGACAATAAAAAAGCCATTTCAAATTTTCTTTTGCAAATTGTATTGTGAGACCGACAAACAAACAGTATAAAAGACCAATGACACCAAGAATAATAAGGGCAATATCCACATAAATTCCATTAGATCGTCCAGTAACAAAATTAAAAAAATCATATCCCGCAATACCTAAAAGAGCAATACAACCAAGGAACGCATAAAGAGATTGAGCCGCTTCCAATTTTGTTGTTTCGTTATTCTTTGATCTTAATTCAGTAATATTATCATACACTTCTTACATTAATTCGGATTCCACAATTAGAGCAGCAGGTTCTGCAAGATTATCGAAATCAGGACCTTTAATCTCTTTCTCAAGATCAAAATCTGAATCTGAACTGGAAGTGGCGCTAAGAAATGATTTTAAAGCCGCAATTGCACACTTCCAGAAACGAGAGAACTAGCAGAAGACACGGTAATGCTTATAATTGAATTTAAATCCGTAAGACTTTCTTTTAAAACTAAAAGAACAACCCCAACAATTATACCTATAATACATAAACAGGCTGTATAAAAGTCTATTTTCCAGACTCTTTTCTTAAGTTCAATAGCTCGTTTATATTGATGTCTCAAAATCATTAGAGCCATCTGAGCTTTTGTCTTCATCTTAATACTAGTTTAGTCGTAGCGATAGTAACAGTATCATTTGATTTCTCACCGCCTTTCTTTTCTTGATTACCATTTGACATCTTGATTAAATTTGAAATTTCTATATAGTTGCTTGCAATCAAATTTTACAAGAGGCCGATTGATTTAAATTCTCCCTTTAAAGTAGTATGTACGTAAGGATAACATCAAAGCCACAGTGTTGCCAAATCCCAAACTACTATCACTATAGTTTGAGTTTGTCCGCGCCCAAATCCCAAACTCTGGCCAAATTAATATCTTAAAAATTTTATTATTAATCTTCATTTAAATAAACAGTATATATATATTCTTATGGTCATATATAATATATCTGCGAAATTTAAAGATTTATTTTTTGGTTCAATTTTTTTATAAATGCTATTTATTTTTTTAGGATTTGGGATTTGTCCAGCCCAGCATGTATAGTCATGACATGAATTTGGACATTTTTGGACGTTCCAACAAAAAAAAAAAAATAAATAAACAAAAATAAAAAAACAACACTATTATAAATGTTAAATCTATAGGTCTATATCTTAAATGCTAAATAAGTAATGCTTGGTGTCTTAAGTAAATATGTTTAAAGCCCCAAAAATCTTATTTAATAAAAAGTTAGACTATTATATTTAATCCTGTATTGGCACCCTAATTTTAGCAGTAAAATTATACAATCAAGTGCAACTTTTCTCTAAAAGTATGTTTAATTTCAGACTCAAGTAAAATTAAACTTGATGATGTCTTATTTTAATTTCTAATCCATGGACAACTTTGATGGGACTATTGTTTTTAGGCGAAACCATTGTTGGCAAATGGCGAAAACGGCGAGACCCCTATAAAGGTGAAATTCTAGACAAAGTCAAACTTAACGAAGATCAAATCCTGGAAAGAACTGAGTCATATTAGTGAATCAAAATATTTTCGTGTGATTATTAAGCACAGCATGTAGCTTATATAAAAAAAATACAAATGTCGTGGATCATAAGGATAATGAAATCGGATTAAAAATGGATTTGATAAAATATAACAAATGCAAGTTATTGTTTTTTTGCTTATTTATTATTATTATATATACGAGCTTATGCACTATTCTATAGTTATTAGAAATTGCGTATGGGGCTTTTTCGTCTATATGCAACTTGATTTTTCCTAATTTGCCTATGGGGCTTCTTTATCTATTTTCAAGTTCGTAAAACTGCGACTCGGTCTCTCCACAATCAAGAATCTCGTGTAACGTACGATAGATAGCCTTTACGAAAGAGGGTGTTAGATTTGGCTGGTGAGTGATTAAGGCTTCGGTTACGTTGGGTCAACGAAGACAAGTAGGGTAAGTCACGTGATAAAGAACTCGAATTAACAACAGTGATTATGGGGGTTTACAGGGTTTGTAACAGTAATAGTGTTAGTGTTTATTATGTACAATATAATGTATTGGGACTTGTTATTTAATAAAGCAAATGAAGCATACTGCTCCTAAGGGTCATTTTAGATTTATTTATAATACAAATTCCTTACAAATGTGAATTTACACTTATCTTTTTGTTTTTGGTATTAAGGTAAGGTCTTGCTCATATCTTTATTGGTAGTTTTTAAAGTTAGTAACTTCATGGAGTTACTATGTACAAAAATAATTCTATATAAATGCTATGATCGAGGCCAACACTTGCTGTTAGAGTTAACCATTAAACTGCTAACTATATATAACTAACTTAAGTATAGAAAAAAGAAAACTATATACAAGAGTAAAGCTCAACAAATTTATCTGTGATCTAAACCTACTAGAATGGTCAAGCTCATCTAGATTTGAATAGTTAAAATATGATTAAATGAAATATTGTATTTGATTCAGAGAATAGTCTATATATTGATTTTTCTGATAACATAACCTAGGAATAGGCATGTATTGGAGTTTGAATGTACTTGATCAGGTAGTTTACATATTCATAAGTATGTATATGTTTGGTGGTTGTATTTAGTTTGTCTATTATGATTAGTTTGAAATAGATATTTGGAAAAGGGAGGTTTAAAACCTTGTTGTTTTTTTCAATTTGCAAAATTTATACAATATGGTTTCCAGAATAGTTCATAACATAACTCGTTAATTTTAGGTAATATTTTAATAATTGTTTGTGATGCTAATTTGTAAAGAATGTTAAGGTTTTGAATTGTTTGAATTAGGGATTTGGGTATAAGTTTTTTAAGAATGATATCGAGATAAAATAAATTATCATTGAATGATATCTAGTAAAAGGTTTCATAATTTTGAATTTTTTAAATAAGATTTTCTTGCTAAAGTTTAGAGAGGTCCAGGTTGCTTTGACTAATATGTTTGAAGATAGTATCTCAAATAATACTAGTAAGTAGTGTTGGATTAAAACATGTCTACCAATGTGTTAAGGAGTCAGGTAAATTGCAATAGAAGCAGTTTGTATTATAGGAATATGTGAATATATTTTATAACATAAGAAGTGTATATGTAATTCATTTAGTAGAATTTTGATTTTAAAAAATTTGGAATAATTAAGTTTAAAGTTGGTTATATTATGTTTTGGTTTTTGATTATAGTTAAAGTATAGCCAAGTGAACCTCCAATCTATTTCAGAAATAAGTTGGTTTCATTCTTGATTTCATTTTTGAGATGACCATATTGCCAAAATATAGGTTTTGTAAATATTTTTGATAAATGTTCTTGTAGGGTACTTTATAAAGTGTTGGTTCCAGTATAGTATGTGATATTTTTTTTTTTGGTATTAAGGTGAGGCCTTGCTTATATCTTTATTAATAATTTAAAATAGTTACATGTATATATGCT
>CAJVQA010009894.1:0-11759 GCA_910591915.1 Cetraspora pellucida | reverse complement strand
TAAGATTGTAAAATACAAAATAAAAACTACATGCAAGAATTAAAGCTCAGACAACATTATCTGTGACCTAAACCAAATAAAAATATTATAATTTTCAAAATTTTACTAATTAATTCTATTTCTAATTAATTCTATTTTTATTCTTTAAGTAACTTTGTTCTATATATAAAAATACATTATATTGGCATATAATTGCTTTTTATTTTTTAACTTTAAAGAAAAGATGCTTAATTTTTGATTTTTTGATAAAATAATTCAAAATTAGTATTTCTAGTTTAGTTTAGATTATGAACCAAGTTTATTAAACCTAAACTGAACTTTAAAATTTGCAGATCATTGAACCTGAATCTAAACTAAACTTAAAATTTATAAACCTGAACTGAATCTAAACTTGAATTAAAAGTTCAATACTGAACCTGAACTGAACTTTTTTTTAGAAAAAGTTTAAGTTCAGGTTCAGTATTGAACTAAACCTAAACCTAAACTTGACCAAAGTTCAGTTCAGTTCAGGTTTATAGAAACACTACTATGAGCTTTGACTTATCTTTATTTATTTTAATATTATTGGCTTTGAAGAACTTTTATGCAATTTTGAAAATTTTTAACAGTTATTTTTTACTGTTTGCGATCCATGTTGTATCATCTGCATATATAACTGCTGCTTGTCTATATTTTGTAATACAATTAATGGCTGTACTTTTTAATATTTCTTGCTCTACTACATAGCTTAGCAATTTATCTATATAGCTTTGCAATTTATCTTATTGAATCTTTTTCAGTAATGGATTGTAGAAGAGTTATCAAATTAGTAGAGAAATTACCTCTCCTTGGTTTATTCTATTTTTTGTTATTATTTTTTCTGTTAAACCATAAGCTGTGATTACCTTAAGTTGATGTTTATAAAAGAGATTAATAATATATCTTATTGTTTTTTGTGATAACTTGACTCTTTTTAGCACCCACTCTAAGCTTTTCAAAGAAACTAAGTCAAATGCCTTCTTTATATCTTGTAAAAGTATTTATATTTTTTTTCTTTTCTTGTGCTTCTTTTATTATTATATTTAGCAAGTGTATTGTTGCTCTGTTGAGTTACTAAGCAGATCTGCATAATTTGGCCCTTTGAGTATTTCTTTTTCTGTAAATATCTTGGCTAGCCTTTTTGTTAGCATCTTTGAAACTAACTTCCTAAAGGTTTCAATTAGTGCTATTGGTCTAATTTTGTTTAAGTTATACTTCTAGTCTTTATCTTTTAGAATTGAATAAACTTGTACTATTTTTCACTTTATTAGTAATTCACCTTTTTCTAAAACCAGATTTGCAAAGACTCTAAAAATCCTTTGCGATTTCTTCTCTGCTTGTTTTATTAATGTATAGCTTATGCCTGATATTCCTGGAGATATGTTGAATTTAAGTTCTCTTATTGTGTTTTTCTACTCTTCTTCTTTTATCTTTTTCTCTAGTTTTCTGTATCAAGACTTATCAATCTATTCTTTTGGATTGTATACTTTTTTTCATTCTTTAGGCATTTCTCTTAGTTTGGTTTTCTGTTTTTTGAATTGATTTTCAAAGTGATTTGCTAGTCCACTTAAGACTGCTTTAGGTTTTGTTGTTAGTTTGACATTTTCTTCATCTTGGACTACAAATCTGTCTAGGATTATCTTCTTGTATAGTTTGTTCAATAGGCTAGCTATCATTCATTTTTGATTTGTTTTAATTATTTCACATCTTCTATTTATATTTTCTTCTATCTGCTTTTTTTGGTTATATTTCTATTCCTCTTTTCTTTTGTCTTTCAGAATTTTTTGCCAGCCTTTTAAATCATCTATTCAGGCTTTTTACTATTGCTTATATAGCTTTGGTAACTTTGCTTCTATTTCTTTGTTTATATTTTTGAGTCTAATATTTATTTTTTCTTTTTCTTCTTTTCCTATCTCTTGGTTCTTCTTAGTTTTGCCTTTTTGATTATTTGTTGTAGTTCGATTGCTTGCCTGCATTGCTGCAATTTTTTCTGATATTGTCTATTGTTTGTTTTTATATTAAATATCTTTTTTCTTGAAATTTGTTTATTTGCTACTTCTATTATAACTTCTTTTATTGCATTTTACATATAGTTTATTATCTTTGTACTGAAGCTACTGCTTACTTTATCATCTTCTAGCTGCTTCAGCACTTTTTTTTACTCTAGTTAAACTTGGAGCTTTCTTGCATATTCTTCCTAATCTTCTTGTTTAGCTTCTTCATACAAATATATTGTTCTTATTTGTTCTTTATATTTAACTTCTGCACTACTATAGTTTGCTATTATATGCTCTAACCATATGACTGTTGTCAGTATCTCATGGTTGCTATCTGTTATACCTTCTGATTCCTCTATATTGGCTTCTTAAAGGCCTGTTGCAATTAACTTTAACAACCAGATATAATTAATTCTTGTCACTGCTTCTTGATTGGACCATATGTATGCTTTTCTTGTTGAATGCAAGTTTCTATATGAGTCTATAAACTTCTGTCTTTTAAGTCATTTAAAGATTAGCAGTTTTTTGTAGTTTGTTAATTGACAATGTTGTCTATCTAATATGTTATCATCTGTGTAATTAAAATCTTCAAGTATAATCACTTACATGTTCTTTTTTCTGTTTTTACTACTTCTACTATTTTCTACTGAATTCTTTTACTGATCAATTTATCATTTGGTAGAATATACATTTCAATTACTATTAGTTCTAGTTGTTTGAAGTATAGTCTTATTTCTATCATGTATTCATTGAATCTTTTGACTGCTCCAATATGTTTTTCTCAGGTTTCATCTATTAGAATTCCAATATCTGATTCTTTTTTCTTGTCTAATACTGTACTGACCCTGTAGTCTTTGAATCTTGTATTAAGATTGTATAGCAATATTTTTTTCTTCTTTTTCTATAATGTTTGTTTTAGTTATTCACAAGATTGCTACTTTTTTTTTCTTCTGCCCAGCTTAGCAGATTTCTAATTTTTAACCTCTGGTTTTAAGTTCATTAACATTGTGACAAGCTAATTTTATTTCTTTTTTTCCTTCTTTCTATTTTTCTTTTAACCACTTATATCTTGTCTTTGTGTTTTCTGCTTTCTCTTTGCCTTTTTCTCTCTTTTCTTCTCTTGGATTAGGAGATTCTTCTTTATTTCTTTCTTTAAAAGCTTTTCTTTTCTTGTATAGAAAGTTTCTAACCTCCTTATCCATATTTATAATTTTAACTAAGATGCCCTCAGAAGCAATTTGCTAGAGCTTTTTTAGCTATGTCTTTTGCCTCTTTTAGTTTTTTTAGTCTCTCTTAGATTTATTCTAAGATTTTTTTCATATGTGACTCTTGATTATGCTTTTGTGCTTTGATATCTTCTGATCTACTTTCTGTGTCTTTTTTTGTCTTTTTCTTTGCATCTGTAACTCTTGCTTGGTTTATCCTATGTCGATTCTAAGTGTTGCTTCTTTTTTTTGATGAATTGAATCCCCAACTTGAGTTATCTTTGATTCTATTTTTATTTATAAAAGTTTTATTTTTCTGCTGTTTGTATCCTTTTCTTTAATAAAGAATTGGCTGTGTTTGTTCTGGCTTCTTTTTCTCTCTTCTTTAAAGCTTTCTTTTCTTTCTGTTATTCACATTTCTTTGTTTACTCAATATACTCGAAAGTTGTACAAAATCAGTTTTGTTTAAGTTGTGTTCATGTCTTCTTCTGTTGCAAACATTATCATTGCTGTTCTTCTTTAGTTTTTGTTCCTGTTTAGTAGGATATAGACTGACTTCACTCCTTTGCTTTTTAGACATTGTAATAGTAGAACCTCTGAAGCATTTCTGAATAGATCTGTTAACTTTGCTATATATTTTCTTTGGTTTTTTCTTGTTTTGTAGTTTTTTTTCCCTCTGGTTACTTGTACTAGTTTGTCATGTTTACTGGTATGGCCCAAGGGATGTCTGTCTCTCTGGTTTCTTCTAGTTGCACTATTATTAGAGCCTTGTATTTTGATCTTTTAATTCTTACTATTTAGGTATTCTTAAATCTTCTACAAATATATTCTAGATTTTTTTTGTTAATATCTGATGGCAAATCCTATATTGTTAAGCATTTACTGCTTTTAGCCCTCTCATCAATTTTATTGTAATTTATGTCTGCTTGGTTTTATTATCTTTTTTGTTATTTATTTTTTTCTTCAGTTTTCATTATATTGTTTCTTCTTTTGTAATATTTTTCATTGTGTATCTTTTGTTTTTCTTTTTATCTCTTCTTTTTTCTGGTATTAGTTTGTACCAATCATTTTCCTTTCTGCTGATTCTTTATATTGCCTTATTGCTGCCATATTCACAGTCAAAGTCTGCTTCAATCCACAAGTTTTTTCTTTTAAAGACTTTTTTGATTTCTTTAACATGTTCATTGTTTTTTAGTAACCATTTGATGAATTTTATATGTTTTTCTTATGTTGTATCTGGCATATTGTGTGCTAGTATATTGGCAAGTAAGCTATTATTTTGATTATAGTTTCTTCTATTTGGTGCCTATATACTGTCTTTAAGTAGTATTCTGACTATATTAATTTTCGGATTTCTTTTTTGTTCTGTTATTTCTTCTTCAATCATATCTTGTATTGCATCTTTGGCTACTTTTGTCATCCTTTGTTCTTGCTCTTCTAGCTGTTTTTTGACTTTCTTTTCTTGGATAAATGGCTGTATTTCTGTTCATCTGCTATTTATAAAACTTACCTTTGCATCTTCCTTTTTTTAAACAGTTATGGCATTTTTTTGCAGTTCTTTACTGATTAGCTTCTTACTAGCTATGTTCTTTTCTTGTGTTGCTTCATGCAAATCTTCTTTTTTTTTTTAATCATTATCTGCTATTGGATTTCTTTTTTTTCTCTTACTGCCACTTCTTGTATTTGCTTTACTAAATCTAATTTTTTCTCTGACTGTTCTTTTTTAGCTTTTTTTACTATTTCTCTTGCTATTTGTAAAAAAGCTACCTTATTTGGATCTTGCTTAGTGAGCATTGCTACAATCCTATCCTCTCTATCTAGCACTATATACAATTTGCTAGTTTTATTAAAAAAATGCTTATTATATACATTGCTCATTGTCTAGTATGCTCTTTTTATACAGTTTGCTTTTATATTTTCTCTATACTCTTTAGACAAACTTTTATCCATTACTATATCTGTTTTTTTCTAGAATATTCTTCTATTTTATTACTGTATATTGGTTTATCTATTTTGTATATAACTACTTGCATGTGTTTGTTGTTGTTGCTTAATATGTTATGTAGCTTTTGTGCAATGCAAACAGATCTACTTTCAGGGTCAGATGGCAATCCTTACAATTGTTATTTCAATGCTAAAATTTTTTTAAAAACCTTGCTTTTCTCTCATAACTGCTCTAATATCACTGTGTTCTCTCTAGTTTCTAAGTTTGTTTAGTATACTTTTTGTTGCTACTTCTTTTAGCTTAGTACTGTTTAGGTGGTTTCTTATTGGTATTTATAAGAAAACTTTGTTTTTCTTTCTTACTAATTTTGTATCAAGACAATCATCAGAAAGAGTCTCTTTTTATTTTTTGTAAATTATTTATATTATTATTTTTTTTAAGCTTTAAAATTATATAAAATTAAATTGTTTTCTATATTATAATAGAATAGATATACAAATCAATTAATAGTTTTTTTTGATGAATAGTATACCAAAATTGATTAGAATAATATTACAATTATTTGAATAATATACCAGAAGAAATTAAAATAAAAGGAAAAAAATTTAAACTATTTCTTTTTTTTCGCATCTAAGCGCTCTTTATTTATTTATTTATTAAATGTTATAATATATATTTACAGAGGAGATTTAATATGTTTTAAAATGTTGCAGACCCTAGCTTTTTTTGCTAAGATTCTATTGCTTACCATTTTGTACAAGAGGTTGATTTCATATTTTAACTTGTGTTTTGTTATATTTGTGGTATTACTTTATCACCCCATCTGGCTTGCATATACCAACACCAAATTTCATACATTACTGTTATATGTAACCATGTTGCTGCTTCTTGAAGTTCCTTGTTTTTTATATTAGTCATCTGAAGGATATTCTTGATTGAAGAGGGGGTCGGTCCATTTTCATAGAATTTCAGACACTTGTAGGCTGTTTTCCATGTCTTTTTGCTTATTGGGCATTTGAGGGCGAAGTGTTCAATTGTTTGGGTTTCGTAGGGACAGTTTGGACAATCTCCTAGGTTCTTTTGGTTAAAATGTGCCAAACGATAGCCTAGTGAAAGGGCTCTATGTGCTAGCCTCCAGAAGATGTCTTTTTTCTTATTTAGAACATATTTTGTTTTTATCCATTTAAATTCTAATATCTTTGTTTCTGGGTTTGTTCTGTTGTTATTTGGCCTTATATTTTCATAGTATTTAGTTAGTGCTTTTTTAACTGTAAATTGGTGACCATTTAGTGAACATATTTCAAAATTTTCTGTTGACCATGGCCATGTTGTGTTTGTTTTAATTTTTCCTTTAAACCTGTTTCAGACTGTTACATAAGGTTTCCATTCTTCTGGCCATCCCTTTAGTTTACAAGGAGATTGCTGTAAAATCTCAGTTATTGTTTTTTTCCTCTTAATCTGCAGTGCTAATGCAATTTGTGTTCTTTCTGTTCTGGCCCAGAAGGAACTGCTTGATAAGAGTTTTGTCCATATTGTAAGCAGTCTTGCGTCTAGCATGTCCTTGAGTATGGGAGCAGTCAGACCACCTTGTTCGTAGCTGAGTTGGAAAGTTAAGTATTTTGGCAGCATTTTGGAGTTTTTTTTGATCCAATTGGATATTATCACATCGATTTCATTTAGTTGTTTTCTTGTTGGTGGCAGCAGGTAGGCAAGATACCATATTTTTGAAATAAGGAGGGTTTTTGCTACTAGAATTTTTCCTTTAAGTGATAGATTTCTTTGTGACAGGACTTGTATCTTATCCTTTAAATTTTTTTTCATATTGGACCAGAGAAGGCTGTTTGGCTTTCCTCTTGTGTCAATTTCGTAGCCCAAAATAGTGATGCTATTTTGTCCTTCACTAGTTGTTTTATATTCAGCTTGGTTTGTTAGCTTGATCCTGTGAGCATTTGAGGTAATCAGAATGAGTGTTGATTTAGTTTTGTTGACTTTGGCATTTGATGCTTTTTCATAACAGGATACCATTTCCTGTATTTTGGCCCAGTCTGAGGGAGATCCTACTCCTATTGATATATCATCTGCATAGGTGACTATTTCAAATGCTGTGTTGTTAATAGGAATGCCTCTGATGTTTTGGTCTATTGATTGTATTAGAGGGTTGATTGCTAGGACATATAGGAGTGGTGATAGTGGGTCTCCTTGCCTCACTCTTCTTTCAACTTTGAAGGGCTCAGAGATGAACCCTGAGTCTGTAATATGAGCTTTTTAGTTGGCGAATAGTGAGTTTACGATTCTAATGAATTTAGTGTTAAAGTTCATTTTTTCTAAAACTAGCTGAATGAAGTGATGGCTAACTCTGTCAAAGGCTTTTTGTTAATCTAAAAGCAGAATCCAGTGTTGTTTGGATTGATCACTTTGGTTTCTAAGTGTTGTTATTACATCTAAAGCTGCATCTGTTATTGATCTTTTGGCAGTGAATGCTTGTTGTGTAGGTCCAATTATTTCATTGCATATTGGGTTAATCCGATTTGCTAGTAGCTTCATAAATTTTTTTGCATCTGAGTTCACAAGTGATATTGGTCTCCAATTTTCGATTTTAGACAGGTCCTTCGATTTTTTGGAGATTAAGGTGATAAGGCTCTTGTTTCAAGAGGTTGGAATTTGTCCTGTTTCTAATACTTCATTAAAAAGTTTGGTCATTATGGGAAGAATTGTTTCTTTTGTGTCTTTGTAGAATTCGTATGTTAATCCATCTGAGCCTGGTGATTTGTTGTTTGGAAGGTTGTCAATAATCTGACTGATTTCTTCTTTGGTAATAGGCTTAACTAAATGGGAGTTTTGTTGAGTAGATACTTTGGTAAGCTTTTCAGTAATCTGCTGTGCAGCTGTTACATCAATATCTTCTTTTTTGTATGATTCTTTTATATATTCCATTGTTTGTTCTTGTGTATTTTCATTCGGTGAGTCTGGAATCTTGATTTTTGTGCTGCATAAGGTCATATGTTTCATTTTGTATAATGAGAAGAAGTATTTTGTTGATTTTTCTTCTTCTTCTATCCATTTGGCATTGGACCTTTGTCTCCACTTATCTGAGAGAAGGCTCAACTCTTCTTGTAACTGCATTTCTAAGTTTTCTATTACTAATTTTAGCTCCTCTAAATCAGAATTTCTTGCTATTTTGTTGTTTAGATTATATAGCTTTTTGTGTATTCTTTGAATCTTTTTCTCTGATGCCAGTGGGTGTTTAAAGGCTTTGGCTATTGACTGTATAATGCATTTGTGTAGGTTCCAGTTGGCTGTCTCATGTATTTCTTCTAGTTCTTTTATGATATCTGCTTTCAATTCTGAGATATTCCAGAGTTTTCTATCAAACTTTTAGGATGATCTAAAGGCTTGATCATTTTTTAAGCTGAGTTCAGTTATTACCAGTAAATGATCTAAGTTACCAAACTGTGTATATGTGTTTTTGCCAAGATGACTGTATCCTGCTTCAATAAAGATATAGTCTAGCTGGGTGGCCATTTTTCTATTGCCTTGTGTTGTTTGGTAGAATGTGATGAATAGGCTATCTTTAGAGAAAATTGATGAGTCTATGTAGTCTTTCATAAGATCTTTTACTAGTTCTCTGGACTGATCATTCTGTGCTGTTGCTTGGCTTATTCTATTGATTTCTGGGTCTAGGTTTGTGTTGAAGTCTCCTGCTATGATGCTAATGCCTTTGTTGTTAGTAGAAGGAGACCAATTTTTAAAGAAGGAGATTCTTTTTTCTAGACTAGGAGGTGCATATACATTTGTAACAGAGAATGTTTGTTGTTTAATTTCTATGTCTGCACTTATTGCTCGGCCATTGTGTAGTTCTTTTGTGTTTGTTATTTTTATGTTTTTCTTGTCTGCCAAAATTGCAGTTTTCAAGGACCAGAAAGAGTCAAAACTCTATTGCTTTGCTAAAAAGTTTCTGGTAGAGTTGTCTCGTAAGTTTGTTTCTTGAATTATTATTATATCTAATTTGTGTGTCTTTAAGAGTGTAAATGTTTTTTGAGCCTTTCGTTTGTCATTTAATCCTTTGACGTTTAATGTTCTGATTTTAATCATTAGTAAATATTGGTTGAAGGTGGTTAGTTCCTGTGTAGTAGACGTTTCCATAAGAGACTGTTTACATTTCTATAAGGATGGTCAGCTTTTATTTGGTCTTTTCTTTTGCTTTTTGTTTTTTGCTTTCTATGAGTGACGAGATCAAATGATGCATCTTCGTCCATGTCTTGACTTTGTTCTGGGTTGTTTGTTTTGTTAGAGAGGTCTATTTTCATATTTTCAATGATAGACTTGGCATTGCTAAGGCTATCTATAGGTTCCACCTCTCTATCTGATGTGGACATTTCTAGGTCTTCTGTGTCTGTGCTTGTGGCTTTTGTATTAAGGTCCTTTCTTGTTCTTCTTTTGTATTATTGCCAATATATGGGTTGTCTTTGCTAAATTTTGTTGTAGATGCGCTTGGGTTTTGAGCTCCTGCCTGTTCTCTTAATTTTTTTGCTTCCTTAAGCATTCTTCTAGCTTTAATTGAGGCTTTAAGCTCTGTGCAATCTCTTTTGATATGCCCTTCTCTTTTGCAATAGAAGTAAATTTTTGGGGCTTCCTTCCAGTCAGTGGTGACCTTATGGTTATTAATATGTGTACTTCTTGGAATTCTTGTAGACAGCTCTGGGTCATCTGTAGTTTCAAAAGTGATTAGTCATTGGTCTGAACAGCTGTTGTTCCTTTGAAAAATAATGGTTTAATTGAAGCTATTTGTCCAATATATTGAAAAGCTTCTAGGACCTCATTACTAATTAATTTTATATCTCCTATTGGCATGTTTCTAAGCTTTACAGTCAAAAAGGATCAGTTCAAGTTTACTGAAATGTGTCCTAATAGGGTCTGTTTGAAAAACACAATTCCTTCTGCAGTATAAAATTGTACTTTCTCTTTGTTCTTAAGCACCACTTTGAGTGATGTTCTTCTGCCTTTAGTTATATGAATTTTGGCTCCGATAAGGTCTTCACCCAAGCTTAGAGCAAGAGCTGAAATTATATCATTGTTGGAGATATTGCTTAAGCTTTGTATATTGATAATTAGGGCGTTCTCATTCTTAGAGTATATTTTCTGTCTAGGTGAGTGATTTGCAAAGGTGGCTTTTTTACCTTTTAGTTTAGAAAACAGATCAGACCACTGCTTAGGCTTTACCCCTTTATTGTCGGGTTCTGCTTTGTTTGTTTTTGTGTAGCCATGGGCTGTTGTGTCTGTAAGGTCAGTTCCTGCATCACTGTGTGTCTCCTTGTTAGTTCCTATCACATGTGCTTGATTTTTGTCTTCTGGCATGTGTTGCACATGTTTTTGGTTGTTGTTGCTTGTCATGTTTTGTACATGTTTTTTGTCTTCTTCAACTTTGTATTGTTTGTTGTTTTCTAAAGTGTATGTTACCTTTTGGTTGTTGTTTGCGTCTTGTTTGCCATTAGTTGTTCTAGTTTGGTTAGCTTGGTTAAAGTGTGTTTCTGCCTTTTCTGAAGAGCTTTGATTTTTCTTTTTTTTGGTTTCTAGCTCCTCTTCTACATGTAAAGCCCAGTTTGTAGGAGTTCCTTCTATTGCTAAGCTAGTAGAGGCTTCAGTTTTGTTTTTAACTCTTGGAATGTTGCTTACTTTTGTTGCTGTGGGGTTTCCCTTATTTTCTTTGTTTTCTTCTTTTTCAGTGAAGCTAAAGGTTCTTTTTTTGACTGTATCGAGTCTGACTTTCTTGTGTTGTAACTTGTTCATATTTACAAATAGTTTGCACTTTTTTGGAGTAAAAGTCTTTACTCCACTTGAGTTTTGAAAAGTAACTTCTAGTATTTGTAATAAAATTTTGTATTGGCTATATTTCTGGTAGTGAACTGGAGAGAGTTTTTTTTATTATTTTTTCTTATTAATTTGAAAGCTAGTTTCTATAAACTTGTTATTAATTTCTTCTTTTTAATATTTCTTAATAAAGCAATTTTTGTACTAATAAAAATTTATTTATAATAAATAATTTTTAACAATAAGAAAATTTGATTATATAATAATTTGTTTACTACCAATCAAAAATAATAAAATTTCTTAGACTTGTAATTGTTTTGATGTTCAATTTTTTTTATAATAAAATTTCAAAAAATTTTTTCAAAATAAAATGAAAAAATTTTGAAACATTACAAAATTACTATAATAATTTTAACTCGATTACTATGATATTAATTAATAATAAATTATTCTTCAAGTAAAAAATTAATTATTATTTACATTATTATCAATGATCATAAGTGTATTTTTAATAATTTTTTTAATAATAAAATGTGATGAATTTTTTTTTCTTTATTAAAAAATGGCTCAACAACAACAAAAACAACAACTATTCTATATAAAAAATCAATTGATGATATTGAACTTGAAATCACTGCTTACAATAATCAAATTTTTGAATTAAAAAAGTATATAAATTTAATGAATATATTATTTTTTAAATTAAAAATAAGGGTGTGGCGACCTAGTGAAGTGGTCAGGTTGTCAACCCTCCAAGTGGTAGGTTGGGTGTTCAAATCCCATCGA
>CAJVQA010009893.1:0-11759 GCA_910591915.1 Cetraspora pellucida | reverse complement strand
ACGTTCCAACCCTAAATTCGTGTTTTATGCACTTTGTTTATTTATAAAATCAAATTTCCTTTTTTGGATTGTATTACCGGCACAAATAAGTAAATCCTATTTGTGCCTGGTACAATTGTTGGCGTTAATTTTGTCATTGATTTATATGACATCTTACAAATTGTTATAGACACGCAGTAAAGTATGGTGCATTCATTGCATTATTTGGTTCGTCGTATCAAGCGAATAAATAATATGTACAAAATTTTATTTGCTAAAACTATAATAAAAAGTAAAAGAACATGAATTAATGTTTGCCTGAAAAATTTCGATCATTCATGTCAATTTTTATTTTTCAGACACATACTTAATCGCATTTACATGTACATAGTGAAAAGTGAGACGTAATTTTTTATCGTTTTTTCATGAATCTCTGACGGAATTTTTGAAGGCCATAAAAACAATGTTACACGATTGATGCTTAAACCGAAATTAGTATATATCATTAGTATGATAAATTCACTTTCAGCACATGAAAGATACAAATGGAACCAGATAACATAGTGGTGGCAGAAAAATTCGCGATCAGGTAATTTCTGATCGTTCGGAACCTATCAACATACAAATTTATATATTACTGTATTATTAATGTTAAGTCATTGATCGTTGATTGGGTCGCAATCACCTGATCGCGGATTTTTTCTGCCATCACTATGTTAAAGTGAGTTTTATATCTATATACTAATTTCGGTTTAAGCACCAATTGTGTAACATTGTTAATTAACCGGCTTTTTTTCCGCACCCTACACGCGTGTCACGAAGGAGCAGTATGTGGCGCAATCTCTCACTCCACATCTTTATTCCATCTCACACATTTACAATCACGAAATCGATATCACCTTGACTTAAGTTTGAAATGAAAGTACTGAAAATGATCTAATTAATGCTATTTTTTGTTTTGCTAATTTATCATCCCCGTTAACAATGCCTATAAAGAGTTTATAGATTTTTCGGGCTCTTTCCATTTTCTTCCGCAAAGTGACATTGGACACCCTTCTGGAATTTGTTTTCTAACGTTATCAAAAACTAGAGCATCGGATGCTTGCTTACCATTACTTTTTTTATACTCTTTATATCGTTTATATATAACCCCTCCAAAATAAAAATAGCTATTGATAACCTCTCGATTCGTAACTTCATTCCTAGATTCGGCATGATCAATTTTCTAAAAAAATGTAAAAAAAAAATAGTAATATCTCCTGGGATACTCTCCTTCATAACTTCATTATTGGACATCAATTCGTTAGTGACCGGCTTCTTAATCTTTATTGGGGAACTCTCTTTAGAACTAGTCTCATTAAAACGCTTCTATGTTTGAATTGTAGTTGTATCTACTACATGAGGAACCTTGGTCATGTTCCCGAATAATAGTATGCCCTTGGTTGTGGTCTCGAATAATAATGTGCCACTTGGGTATATTTGATAATCGTTAAATAAAGATGACGAAATATCCATTTGATCATTGGTATTTTGAGTTAACGACTCAGCGCTTCCCACCTGACTTTTGGCTGTGGTATCAATTCCTGATTCTATTTCCTTTTTACATTTGGGATTGGGGCAAATTGGATTGTTTCCAATAGAATTTTCGATACAATGACAATGGAGTATGTGTTCACAAATAAGTACGATGAATGGTTTTTTTATTTCGTGTAAGAAAAGTTCTTCATTACATTTTGAGCAGGATCTAGTTCCGAAAAATCAGCATTTTCTGCAATCTTTTCTGGACAGCTATTTCTAAGGATATTTAATGCTAAAGTTTCAAGGCAGGAAATATCGGCCGGCATGGTAATGTAAGACTTTTCCAATTATCCAGTTCGCTTTTAAGTGACTGTATCACTCGCATATCATTATACATTATCCTGTATCTCTGATTCTGGGTAACAGAATTATTTTTTAGGATTTGTTGATCTCAGAATTGCACATCTCGAAGTGATGATCCTAAATGAAAATATTCTTTCTACCCTTAATGTAGGAAAAATAACCTTATTGGTCGGCTTTATTAGTACTAGTGATGGCGTAGAATCTCAAGGCATTGGGATAAGCCGTATCGTAACTAAGTTATAACTCGTTGTAACACTCGATTTTAAGTCACGGAATATCGAAACATGCGTATGTGCCGTACCGTAACTGTTTTATGCGTTGTAACTCAATCTCTATGTCATAACTCATGATATGCTACGCATACTTTATATTTTCTTTATACCCTAATGTTTACACACATAAATGCATATGTAAAGTTTGCATTAAGTAACTTATTTTAATTTTCTTTCTATATGAACATTCGTGTACTAACCTTGCCGGGTTATATTTTATATTTTCTATATCATAATGTTTACATATGTAAAGCCTGCATTTAGTAATTATTTTAATATTATCTCTCTTCATGCTACTAAGCTTGTCAGGCTATACTTTATATTTATTTGCCTTATTCCATAATGTTTATATTAGAGATGGGCAAATCGCGGTTTCTCGCGCGTCACGCGCGGGATTCATTAATGCACGGTTGATCCTCGATTTTGATTGGCCAACGGCTGTGATCAACAAACTTCTGGTCCGCATTGAATTAGCCGTGACGTAATGATCGACGCAGCCGCAGCTAAATCATTTCCATCAAGTAGCAATGTAATGATGATAATGATAATCGACGACTAAGGTTTTCGGTTTTCAAGTTCGTTAAAATATATATGATTTAATAACTAACCGGATCTCAGCAATTGACTTATTAATGACGAAAGTATTTAGGGATATATGTTTGAACTATTCTAATTTTTGAATATTAGAATAAGTGCTGTTGAAAACTGTTAATTGTAATGCCGAAATGTAAGGTACTATGAAAACTTCCATAATGCTACTAAAAAGTTAAGTATTACTAGATTAGTTTTAATTAAAACTGATTCGTAATTAAAAACTTATGATTTATTTCTCATTTATTTGTACTTGTGGTGAGCTTTTCAAATATTGACTGAAATATTGGTGCACTGAGATATTTTTAAGAATTTTTGTGTGTTATAAGGCGAAGAAAAGATAGATTGTCGCTAATCAAACAAATGAGGAGTCATTATTTTAATTTTAAAATGAGAATTAAATAATACATATCACTCTCTTTATAATGAAGTTATTGGGCTAAAAAAAAATTTCTCTATAGCTCATAACGAGCGATTACTATATGTACTTTACTGAATTTTAATAATTCTGTATTTAAGATTCTTCACTATATCGAAAGTTCATTATAAAGAGAGTGATGTGTAATGCAATATATTTATAAAAATCTATTACTAGTTGGATTTATATAGTATTTGAAGAATTTATCATAGAAATCTTCATAACATCTTCAATTAGGTGTCAAATTTTGATTCTGTAAAAACAACAGATGAATGAATAAGATAAGAAACCAATAGTTAAAATTTTGAGTTTATATTTTCAGAATGATATATATATATCATATTTGGCCTATTAAATATTTTTGTGTATGTTTTTATATCAAAATTGATTTATAAATTTTTTTATTTGATATTTTCCAATTTATTAAATGTATTGTTAATTTTTTTTTTAAACCTTAAGCAGTTATGCTAGTACTTTATTAAGATTCTTGAAACTATATACATATACAATTATATAGAATTTTTCAATGTCTAAGTCTAGCATTACGCAGCCATCCTAATGGTATCTAAGTACAACCTGTCACACTATCTTTGTTAGAGATAGAGTGCTTATCTAACTACTTAAAGTCATACCAAAAGAGATTTTTTTCTTTTGTGACAAGCATGTTAATTGTCTTCTAGGCTTTTGTCTTCATTTGATTTGTTTTTTCTGTTTTTCTTTCTTTCTTCTTTTTTGATTTGTTTATTTTTTTTTTCTTTTTTTCTATTTTTTTTTTTATACAAGTACCTTTCTTTATTTTATTCATTATGTTAGTCTTTTTCTCTTATTTTTGTACTTTTTTACATTGCATTCTCCATACTTGATTATAAAAAATATTTCATACTGTTTTTGTTACTTTATCTATGCATTTTTGTGTTGCTTGCTTGTTTAAGAGTCATTCAACTCTTTCTCCTATTTTTACTATTATGAGTTTTTTTATTAACACTTTCTTGTTTATAATTTCTTTTGCTTCTGTTTTTCTAAATAACATCTTGTATAATACTTATGATGGAATTCTGTTTTTTTCTTTTTTTTTAAGCTTATTCTATGTTGTTGTTGTTGTAACTTTTTGGATTCATTTTTAAAAACTTTTTTGTCCACTACACTTGCTAAGTGTACTTGTATTTCTTTCTTTCTATCTGATATACCTGGTATTTTACAATTGTATAAACTTCTAGTCTTCTTCTGTTTAGTTCTTTAAGCATTAGTAAGCTGTTCATTATGTATTTGATTACTATGATTCTTCTTATACTAAGTTTCTTAAAGTACAATAAACTCTTTATGTTTTGTTTATTTTTTTTTAAAAACTTGACCAATTATATAATGTATTTTTGTTTCTGGCTCTAGTATTCTTATTAGATTTGTTTCTCTCTAACTAGTTCTGATTCTGAGATTTGTTATTATTTTATACAAATATCTTATCAATATATCAATTTTCTTGTTTTCCTATTCTAAATAATACTTTATTCTATTACAATTGATCTTTTTTGCATATATTATATTATTACAAGTTGTTTTTTTTTACAAAAGAATTTATTCTATTATTCTACTTATCTTTATTATAACTTTTTACTTTAATCATTTCTATTTTAGCATTCTTGCTCCTGATGAAATAAACAATATTTATTATTTACATTTTATTTTTTCTTTTTAAAGTCTCTTTATTTTTTGTATTCTGAATGCCTTATTAATATTTCTTAATACTGCAATGCTATTTATATATATTTTTATGTTTTTCTTTTCTAGTACTGTTAGAATTGCTGTTTATATTGCTATTAATTCTACTATTGTTGCTGAAGTCCATCTTTTCAATTCCAATACAGTTTTTTTTTTTAGCCAGTCTTTTTCATCTTTTACTTGTACCTAACCAATACTCATCCTTTCTATACTATTTTTTTTTTTTTTTTGTATAATGCATCATCTGTATAAAAGATATATTTTTCTTTGTCTTTCTTTTTATTTTTTATTAGAATCTCTATTAAATAGTTTGCAATTATGCTACTTAATTCTTGTTTTCTAATTAGCTCTATCTCTAGTTCTTCTGTTTGGTTTAATCTTAATAGTTTCATTTTATCTTTTTTTATTTCTCTATTATTTTATTTTCTAATAACTGTTCTACTGTTATATTTATTCTATTATTGCTTTTCTTTATTAATGACTCTGATATTATCTTTATACTAAGGTCTCATCTTATTTATCTTTTATATTTGTCTGTTATTTGTCTAATCTACTTTTACAATCTTTGTATTTATTTATTTCTTTAAATGTTTTCTTTTCTTCTTTATATATTAGCAAATGCTTTGCTAATATTTTTTTCTTTTTTTTAATTACTTTACTGAGTTGCTTGTTGTGTTTTGGTTTATGTATAATCTATTCTTTTTTTTTTAGTCTTCTGATATTTTTTTTTACTTGATTTTTAATACTTATATTATTGCTATTTATTTTGTAATAATTTTGTATTTTTTTATCTGTTTATATTATAAGTGTTTTTTTTTTATTTTGTTAAATTATTTAGCTTTTTTTTCTTTATATAACAGTTCTTAAAAACTCTTAAGCTGTCTTTATATAATTAGGTTGTCATCTTTTGTATTTACAAGCTAGTTTAGATATAATAATTTTTATTTGTTTATTGTATTACTACTTATTGTAGAGTTTCAATCCATTATCTATTTATCCATTTATCCATTGGATATCTATTTTCTGAATATATTTGAATATCTGGTTACTATCGATATCCAGATAATTATCAGGATATCTGTTGGATTATCTAGGTATTAATAGTAAATAGATATCCAGATAAATTTGGGTATTGTCATGGGCTAGAAAAACATAATGATTCATGCATAACGATACATAGCATGAACGATGATCAGGACCCACGAATCGTACATGCATTTCGACCCCCAAAAAAAGCAAAACACGCATAATCAGCCCCTTCACACCAAGAACACAAGACAAGACGGTTATGCCAAATTCAGGAAGGCATTACACCGTAACGGCGGCATTTCAAGGTGGTGAAATCTGAAGTAATAGAGGGGCGTGTTAGTAAGGTTGCAATAAAATAAGGTAAAACCAAAACAATTGAGAAAACGATACTTACCCGTCGAAGTGAAACCCACGATAGCATGATGGCATAGTGGCAGAATGGTGGGAAAATAGAAGGGCAAACTAAATTCAATAGAGAAATTATTAGTAATATGAAATTGTATAAAAAGCACATCAAATTTTAATAAAGTACTTATCTTTTTGGGTGCTCCAACTAGTGGGAGGAAGGACTGAAGTTCCTTAGTAATAGTAAGAGATAGTGGTAGTTAGTTAAAGTGTCACTAAATAGAGAAACCCAACTACAAATAGGCAAAAGTAAATAAGAGTAAATACTCGCCCAAATCAATCCACGCCTTGAAGCCTTATTTTCACCGTTTCGTAACGTTACATGAGGTCTTGTTCATTGGAGCGACAGACTCGCCGTTTACCTGTTGCAGTATAGATAAAAGGATAATGGATTTATCCGAATTGGAACTCTAATTTATTGTTTATGTTTTTGTCTTTACTATATTTCTTATTCTTTTATTATGATTATAAACTTTCTACAAATATTTTTTGCTTTGATATTTATTTTTATTTCTTTTACTTTAGCTATTGTTTGATAGACTAAATTATTTTTTCAAAACTTCTTTATTTCTGAATTTATTTTATTGTTCTAAATATCTTTTATTAAATCTACTTTTTGGTATTTTTAAGCAATTCTAAGTCTTGTTAATTTATCCAGACTGTCATATCTATTAAGTCTTAAAAAAAATTACTTATTTGATTTGTCATTATTTCTTAATTTAGTAATTTACAATTTTCTAGATCTTTATATTTAATTGTATAATTGTTTAATGTTTTTATCATGTTGTATTTATGTTTAGTTAAATATATCAATAATTGGTATAGTTTATTAATTATCTTTTCTGATATCTTTCTTAGCTGTAAGAAATATTCTAGTTTAAAAATTATTATTATATTATTTATATATATAATTTGGTTTATTTTTTATTTATTTTTTTTTTCTCTTAAGCAGTTATGGTAGTACTTTATTAAACTATTTGTAGCTACATATATAAATACAGAATATTATTTAATTTATAAGTCTATCATCATTCAGCCATTCAAATGATATCTAAATGCAACCTACTACACTAATCCAGTTAAGACTAGAATTACAACTTATTTGACTCCTGCCCCACAATAGAATACTACCAATCTGGAAACATCTTCTTATAGGGAAAAAAAAAACACAAAAAAAAAAAAAAAGATTTTAAAGTTGAAAAAAGAAGAAATGAAAATAGGAAGTAAAATAAAACTAAACAAAAAGAAAACAAAACTAATTTATAAGGAAAATAAAGGAGAAAACTTGTTAATAGAATAAAACTCTATTCTATGATTGCTGTTTGCTACAATATTTTTATATTTTTATAGACTATGGCTATTCTCTAAAAACTAGGTACTTTTAACTAGAATAAAAACTGTATTCACTTGTAAGATAAAGTTCAAGCTGGGCACTTTCTATATAGAAAAAATCTTTAAGTAAGTAAAGTACTGTGTCAAGGTTTGGAGTGCACTTAAACAGTCAAATTCTTCATAAACCTCTATAACTCTTTCTTTTTTTTAAAAAAAAAATTATACATATGGCTTGGAATATATACATATCTCAATATAGTTTTGGTCTTTCTGAATTAAATTCTTTTCTGATCTGCTTCACATGATTGGCTAACTCATGTGTTTGTTATGTTTCTTATTCGCCATATTCAAACAAGCATGTAACTGCAAAAGAAAGTGATGTACAATGTCAATCTTTTGATAGAGGTAAGCCAAATCTCTACTTTTCAAAAAAAAAAAACAAAAAAAAAATGAAGAGGAGATATATAATTGTTGCAAGAGTCCAAGTTAAGAAGAGTTTTTCTAGTTGTTCTTCTTTTTTTTCTGCTTCTAATATTCTTAACCAAAGAACTGATTTTGTCTCTACTTGCTTCCAAAATATCCTTCCAGTTTGGATGCCAAATATGCAAGGAAGTCCACTAGACAAAAAGTTTGACCCAAGGCAAGAACTACTCAAGTTTTGTCTACTTCTCAGTATATCATGTACTTGAGCTTTGTCGATAGCAAGTTTACTTAATATAAAACTAAGAATATTATTCGCTTTGGAGCCAGAGTCTTCAATCTACTTTTGGTACCAACTTGGTTCAGATGATCATTAGAAAGAGTTCAAAAAAATTAACTTTGATAATTTGGCTTATTATTATTTTTTTATATTTTAAATCTTTAACTGTTTAACTAATTATTTCTTTTATTTTCTTATAAACTAGTGCTTCTCTTATTCTACTATTTAGCCAGATTTTTAATGATCTTACAATCTTGTTTTTAGGTTTTTTTATTATTTTACTATAACCAAAAATAATTTTTCTTTCTTTTTCTTTAGTCTTTATATTCATTACTATAAGTTTTGATTTGAATTCATTCATTTCAATATTGTTAGCTTTGAAGAACTTTTTTGTAATACTAAAAATTTTTAACAACTATTCTTTATTACTTGCAATCCATGTTGTATTATCTGTATATATAATTGCTATTTGCTTGTAACTTGTAATATTGTTACTATATATTCTTTCTATTATTTTCTATTTTACTACATAGTTTAATGCTTTATCATCTTGTATTTTTTTTAGTAGTATGTCATAAAAAAAGATGTCAAATTAGAGATAAGATTACCTTTTCTTGGTCTATTTCATTTTCTGTAGTTATTTTTTCTATTAAGTTATAGACTGTAATAACTTTAAGTTAATATTTATAAAAGAAGTTGATTATATACTTTTTTGTTTTCTGTAGTATTTTAATTTTTTTATAAGCCCATTCTAGACTTTTTAATAGAACTGAGTCAAATGTCTTCTTTATATCTTATAGCAATATTCATACTTCTTTGTTTTTCTCTTGCATCTTCTTTATTATTATATTTAATATATGTATAGTTTGCTCTGTTAAATTGCCTGGCAGTTCTGTATAATTTGGTCTTTTGAGTATTTTTCTTTTTGTAAATATTTTGGCCAGTTTTTTTGTGACTACTTTTGTAACCACCTTTCTAAATATCTCAATTAGTATAATTAGTCTAATATTATTTAGACTTATATCTCTATTTTATGTCTTTTGGAATTGAATATACTTATACTATTTTCTATTTGTTTAGTATTTCTTCTTGTTTTTAGAACCAAGTTTGCAAAGACTCTAAAGATTTTTTGTGACTTATTTCTTGCTTACTTTATTAGTATATAATTTATACCTAATATTTCTAAAGCTGTATTAGCTTTGAATTCTTTTAATATATCTTTATATTCTTTTTTTCTATTTTTTCTTCTAAATTCTTATATTATATTTTATTAATCTATTCCCTTGGTTTATATATTTCTTTTTATTTTTTCAACATTTTTTTAAGCTTGGTTTTCTTTTTTCTAAATTAGCTTATATAATGTTTTATTAAACCATTTAAGATCACAATTGGCTCTGTTACTAGGTTAACTTTTTCTTCATCTTGCATTATAAATCTGTCAAAGATTATTTTCTTATATAATTTGTTTAATAAGCTAGTTATTATTTATTCTTAATCTGTTTTAATCATCTTATATTTTTTGTTTATATTTTCTTCTATCTGCTTTCTCTGAACTTATTTTTATTCTTCTTTTCTTTTTTCTTTAAGTATTCTTTGACAACTTTTTATATTATTTATTTAGGCTGCTAATTACTACCTATGTAGCTTTGGTAATATTGCTTTTATATTTTTTCTATATTTTTAAATTTATTGTTTATTTTAATTTTTTTTTTTTTATTTACCTTTTGATTCTCTTTTTTATTTGCTTTTTTGATTATATATTGCAATTTAATAATATGTATATGATGCTGTGACTTTTTTGAACTTGTCTTCTGTTTTTCTTTTGTTAAATATTTTCTTTTTTAGAATTTGTTTGTTTGTTGCTTTAATTATAGATTTTTCTATTGCATTTTATATACTGTTTAACATATTTGTATCACATTTTATATTTATCTTGTTATCTTCTAGTTACTTTATTACTCTTTTTTATTCTAATTGCTTTTGTAGCTTTTTTACATATTTTTTCTAATTTTCTTGTTTGATCTCTTCATAAAGTTATATTGTTTTTGTTTAGTTTTTATATTTAGTTTCTGCACTACTGTATTTTGTGATTTTGTATCCTACTTATACTATTGTTGTTATTATTTTGCGATTACTATCTGTTAGATTTACTGCTTCTTCCATGCCAGCTTTTTTAAGGCCTAATGCAAGTACTTCTAATAGTTAAATATAATTAATTTTTGTTGTTACTTCATGATTTAACTATATTTTTTTTATTAGATATAAGCTTCTGTATAAGTCTAAAAGTTTTGTCTTTTAAGCTAGTTGAATATTAGTAATTTTTTATATCTTGTTGTTTGTAAGTATTACTTATCTAGTATATTGTCTATTATGTAGTTAAAATCACTCAATATAATTACTTCTGTATGTTTTTTCTGCTTGTAACTATTGTAATAGAATTTATTTTTTTTTCTATATTAGTATATATTTATTTTTAGCTTTATATTATATTTTATATTTTTTTTAATATTTTTACATAGTTTATAGATTATTTTATTAGTTTTAATTATCTATTTAATAGATTAATATTTATTTTATTAGTAGATTTCTTATAGTATTTTATTTTAGTTAATAGTTGTTGAAATATTTAAAAATATAGTTGTTTAGTATTATAAGGGCCCTGACCAAATGCCCTAGGTCATGCCTCAAATGCCCCTAGATGCTCCAGGATACTCTAAAATGATGGAACAATTAATTTAATTATAGTTAATTAAGATTTATTAATTATAATACAATATTTATTATAGTGTTACTATATAGCTTTTATGTACTACTATAATTATTTTTAGTTGTACTTAGGACAATATTTGTAAGAAGGCTTCTGAACACTAAATGACTATAGAGAGTTTTGTAAATAAACATATAGACTACACAATGATATTTGTTTTATTTTTAGTTAATATATAAGATATTGCATAATGGAATGCCAAGTATTGATAAAAATAGAAAAATGCAAGATTGGTTTATCATTTATATACAAGCATTATTGGTGAAATGCACATAGAATTTCTTAATTTTTGCTGCATTTTGGACATTCATATGGTCCAGGATTATGCTACAATACATAGTAGCTCTAAAACTAATTAATTATTAGATTAAAAACTATAAAAATGATAGCTTTTTGTCTTTCTAAAAGAACAGTTCTTGGACAGCTCTTAATAATTCTTAATAGTTTTTAACAGTTCTGAAACAGCTCTTAATAGCTCTTAAATAACTTTCTTTTAAAGTTTTTTACCTATATAAAAGTGCTTTTATATTTTGAATTATTTCTCAATAAAATATTATTTTATCTATTTTATCTTATTATTATTAATAAAATTTATTTTTTATTTTATTCTTTATCTTATTTTTCTTTATAATTTATCTTTATTTAGTTTATTTTTCTTATAATAATATA
>CAJVQA010009892.1:0-11760 GCA_910591915.1 Cetraspora pellucida | reverse complement strand
TGGTATATCAAGCCAGCCTGATATTCTTTTCCTCCGGTTTAGTTCCGGTGGCCTGGTTGGCGGTACCCCTTACCTGAGGTTCTTGCCCATCTGGCTCCTCTACATTGGTATCCATTTTCTTGGTCTAGCCTTTACAGTAGTACCGTCGAAGATTTGTGTTACCTCTCTACTCAGGTCTTTCCAAGTGGGCTCTGGTTTCCCAGTTCTACGGATTTACATGGCTATAGGGACTTATTTTAGATTTGCACTGCCCGGTACTGGTTTGCATTCCTCTGTGTAACCAAGGTTACACAAATGCCCTGTGACCTGCCAGTCATGCTAGTGCGACCATAGTTACAGGTATCCTATTCCAACTGATTGACAGAATGCCATCACCGTAATACCATCTATGTATTACATAGGTGATTATTCAAATTTTCGCCGTTGGTGGGTTTTGAACTCACAACCTACCACTTGGAGGGTTGACAACTTATTCACTTCACTAAATCGCCATACCCCCAAATTAATTGTTAGATTTAATTATTTGTATTTGTAATAAGTTATTAATTTCTCATAATATATATTGTCTGCTTATGCCTACTATGCCTTATATAATGTATGAATATAAAGTTGAAACTTGTCAACAAGAAATAACAAAAATTATAGATAATAAAATTCCAATTCATTTGATTCAAATTAATTTTATAACTTTAAATAGAACTTATATACTACTCAAAGATATTTTGTTTATTTTAATTCCTAAATTAGTATATAGAAAATCATCAGTTTTACAATTAGAAGACATTATTTATATAAATTAAGTGAAGATGGGCACAAGTTAACAAATATCATAATCATGTAATACTAACTATATGTATATTAAATAAGCATGATATAGTTTTAAATTCATTTAATCAATATTGTATTTTTCTTTATAATAGTATAGAATAATATGAATCTGTTCAAATAGTTTTTAGTTTTTTAATCAATAAATTAATAACTTTAAATTTAAAAAAATTATTGATTCAGAAAATAATCATTAGAAAATTGAATTTTGGTTTAACTCTAATTAGAAATTTATATCTTTAATTCTTAATACCAAAGGACCAATAGTAAATAATTTTTATTTATATTATGATAGCAAAAGTACTGATCATTAAAATATGAACAAAGATTATAAAAATTTATATAATATTCAGAGATGAAAAAATTCAAATCTTTTATTTTTTTTAGAACAACAATATTTTATACCAGATGAATTAGATATAATGCTTCATATTACTAATATTTTATTTGAATGTCTTTTTTTTAAATTATCAATTAAATTGATATTTAATAAAAAATCAAAAAAAATAAAATAATAATTCAATAACAAATAGAATTAATTATTCATTCTCTGAATATTAATATTTTTAAGTTTAGTAAACCTGAAATACCAAAAAGAAAATGGTGTTAGATATCATTAATGGGTTCAGACAAATTAATAATTTTAAAAAAATTTTCTATACCTATATTTATTTTAAGTTAGTGTGAAAATGAAATACAAAACTTTAGTATAATTTTTTTTTTATATAAAATAATATGTAAAATTGATTTAACAGATGAAGATATTGTTAATTTTGAATTTTTAGCATGCCAATAGATTAAAAAAATTTGCTAACCAACAATCAAAAACAAAGAAGAAAAACTTCTACAAGAAAGACTCTATTAACTTGATGATGTTATTCTCTATATACATATACTTAAATGTTATATTCTAAAATTCATGAAATTTCTTAAAACAAAAAATTTATATCTATGATGATTTTCATATTTAGGTGTAGAAAAAAAGTACCATAATCATATTCAATTATTTTATAGAGATACTATAATGGGTAATAACAATTTTTCAAAAACTGTAACTTATAAAATGTATTCTTATGAAAATAGATAACTTTATTATTATATAAATGAAACATCTCTGTCTTATACTAAAAAGATTATGAATCTTAAATAAAAATAATAATAAAATCTAAATTACAACTACATTATGCTTATGTATTTCAAATATAAACTTTAAAAACCTATATATTCAAGTATAAATCTCTCTACTATATTCTTTCTTAGTTGTTTGCTCTTTCTAAAGAAAGACAAACTTAGTTTCAATTATTTGTTGTGTTTCAAACTCTTTTTTTTCAATTATTACTCTAACCTTACTTCCTGTCTTTGTTTTATTTTTATTTCAAGCAGAATGTGCAAAAATATATCTAATTCTTTGGTATCTGTCTTGTCCTTTATATGCGCATTTATACTTTCAATGGACCACCTGGTATTCAAATTCTGGCTCTTGGTGAAACATGTAATAAAAAAGGTTTTCAGGACAGTGCACAGTGAATTGTTTGAAGCCTTGAGCTGAGCGGTGAGTATGAAAATGAGATTTTACATTTGCAAGAAAGATTGAGCAGAATTGACACAGGCACCAACTTGAAGGAAGTTCAAAACAAGAACTGTGGGGCACAATACGGTTGTGTGGTGCTTTTTTACTTCGTGAGATAGTAAAGAATTTTTTGTCAAATAGGTTTTAGAGCACAAAAGACAGACATTACGTATGATCATCGGATTAGTGTAACCACGCAGATATCACATTTTTATATCACACCAAATGAGTCCGATCAGCCCATATGGGTTTGTTTTGATCTTCCTGATCGTGTAACGTTACATCAAAATGAGGGTGATATTTTACAAATTAATTCTTTATTTCTTTAGATATCTGTGGACCTGTTTTTATGTTTTATAATGTTCTTTTTTCATTTAGGTTGAAGGTTCGAACAGCTTCTACGAGTCTGTTGACTGAAATATATTGAACTATATCTTTAAATTTCAACCTTCATTAATACCATTTTTTTGGGTTCCTTTTTGCAGTTGGGCATTTTTCTAGACTTTGAAGCAACAATCCCAGATTTAAAGACATTTTTATTAGCCTCACTTTGCGTGTTCTTTTGTGATGTTCTTGAAATTTTTATTATATTCTATTTACCCCCTTCTTTAAATTAAGAATTATAAAATTCGTTAATTGTGCGTTAGAAATGGAAAGTATATATCTTTATCATTGTATTTTCTACGTTTTGCTTGATTTTCTAATCCTTATACTAATTGAATTATTTTACAAAAATTTGAATAGAGTTGCCTTTTGATTTTATGCTTATTCGTCAGGCTTCATTAGTTCCTAATAAGTCGGCGGATAGAACATATAGATATGTACAAACTTTATAATTTATATATGTATTTGTTTTTTTGATTTTTTTTGAATATTCTAAAATGGACATGAGCCTGCAGGCCGGTCAAAGAGCGTGAGGGTTTCTCAACATTTCACCGACAACAACTCACCGAAAAATATTTCCAGACGATACTTTCCCGATATAAATTTTTCCACCGACATAACTTTCCCGACAATAATTTCCCGACAACGTTTTTTTCGACAACCATTTTTCCGATATAAACTGCTTCCCCAACAATATATTTCCGACAACCATAATCCCGACATAAACTACTTCCCCAACATTACCATTATTACTACCGACGTTATTACTTCCTCGACATATACATTTTCCAGACATTACCATATTCCCGGCATTTTCACTTTTACGAGATTACTGCTTGACCGATATTTCCACTTTTCCGAAATTACCATTTCAACTGATTGGTTAAATAATTATTAATAGTGAAGTATTTTTTGATATTACACTGATCTAATTTGGCGAAATATCAAAAATCACCAAAATTTAACTATATTTCTGATCAACATAATTGTGTTAATCTTTTACTACGTAAAAAAGACTATCTACCTGACCAGTCATATATTTTACGGTTCCTCTTCGAGTACAGAGTGTATTATTATATATCATGAAGAAAACCCTTTGCGTCATTTATTTTGCACCAAAATTACAATTGAAATGACACTGTTATTTGCACTATCAGAAAACAAGAAAGATTAACCAATTTTGTCAGATAGAGATTGAATTAGGGCAATGTTTCTTATACGTCGAAGTGTTTCATGTCGAATAAAGGGAACTCGATAATAGGTAACCAGACTTCATATTTATTGTGTCTTAAAACCGTGCTGAACCGTTTTTTATTTCTTTCTTGCATTTTGTTAGATTTTGAAGTTAATGTAGACAATTTCTTTGCGAATTTGAAAATTGGACCAACTCATAAGTTCGTAATAGATTTGGGCGGATGAAAATTTGAACATGTAGATCCAACTCAACCGATAGCAATAGAATGAATGATGGTTCCATAATTAGAATAGCTTGAATGAATAATCGTTCGTGGACATTTTGGTACATTTCAATGATGACGAGTTTTCAAAATTAACACCATTATTTTTTGGGTGTACTCCCTTCACGCTACATTAAGGAGTCGAAGAAATTAGGTACAGACATCACTGGAAGGAATGACTAAGGCTATTGAGATGGAAAAATTTCAAATTGTAATTACTTTATTACGTCAATTGAGGCTATTTTGCAAAAGCTTGGATTTAAGAAATTCTTTTCGTAAGATACAATACAGTTTATACTCACGAAAGATTTGATCAATGTATGGAATTAAGCTATTATTATCTGATATGAACCATAGTATAATTATAGAAAACTTCTTTGGACATTTTAGAAATGATTTAAACATAATTAAGATACTCTGCACAATCTACGATTATTTTCATATATTGAAGAACTTGAATTCATTGAAATGCATGAGAGTTTGGAAAAACTTTTAGACGAATTTAAAACCCGATTTTGGAGTCATATTCAGGGTTTGTTTGCAGAATGCTTTTTATCAGTCAGATTCAATACTTTCCATACAACTTTATAAAATTATTATAATGTAGAAACTTCTGCGAAGCCATAGCGTCACTATTTTTAAAATGGGAAGTGGAAATGTCGAGGAAGTTGATAATGTCGGAAAAGTGGAAATGTTGCGGATGTAATAACGTCGGGGAAGTAGGTAGTGATATTGTTGAGGAAGGAGTCTATGTTGCGATTATGGTTGTCGGAAATATATTGTCGGGGAAGCGGTTTATTTCGGAAAAGTGGTTACCAAAAAAATGTTGTTGGGAAATTATTGTCTAGAAAGTTATGTCGGTGAAAAAATTTATGACGGGAAAGTGTCGTCGAGGAAATATTTTTCAGAAAATAGATGTCAGGGAAATGTCAGGAAACCAAAATTTCTTTCTATAGGCCCACAATCGAATCTCACTAAACGTTAATTAATGTAGATAATCAATTACTTCCTGAAACGTATTTGATGAGCAAGATAAGTATCTCTTTTACATTTTCAATACTTGTTTTTATTTCCTTATTAAAAATTTTCAGCTTATTTTATAAGTGATCCTAATAATTCGACGGATAGAACTTGTAGAGAGTATAGAATTTACAATTTATATATGTATTTTTTTTTTTTTTTTTGAACCATTTTAATCATCTTCTAAGATGGCCGAGAGCCTGCAGGTAAGTCAAAGAACATGTGCACGCGTGCCGTTCTTTATATTTCTATATTTATTATTTAGATCATAAGACTATTTACACACGATAGTATACTGTATTTAGGCTTGTCACGAGTTAAAATTTACAACAGCACATTAAAATTTCTATCTATAGGCCCACAATCGAATCTCGTTAAACGTTAAATGATATAGATTGTCAATTACTTCCTGAGACATGTAATTTAGTTAGCAAGATAAGTATCGCTTTATATTATAAATACTTGTTTTTATTCCTTTATTACAGCCTTTACTAATTTCTCAACTTATTCTAGGCTTTTACAAGGGCTCGCAATAACTCGACGGATAGACTTGTCACGAGTTAAAATTTATAACATATTAAAAATTTCTATCTATAGGCCCACAATCAAATCTCGCTAAACATTAATCGATGCAGATAATCAATTACTTCTTAAAACATTTGGCTAGCAAGATAAGTATCGCTTAATATTTTAATGCTTGTCTTTATTTCCTTATTATAACCTTTACTAATTTCTCAACTTACTCTAGGTTTTTACAAGGGCTCCCAGTAATTCGACGGATAGAACATATGAATGTTGCTAAAAGAAAACCTGACAATTTAAATATGACTTATATTTAAATTTTCAAATTTTCTTTTAGCGACGCTCATACAGTGAGATGCTTTAAATCGGCGAGTCTGTCGCTAATCGAAGGACGACTTCGTGTAACGGTCGGACGGCTTTCGGTCGAAAAAGGCGTGTAGATTTGGCGAGCGACTTCGATTCGGATCGAGTTATCCAAGAATAGTCTACACTACGTCGAGACTATTAATCCAATTTAACAAGACTTGCAGTAATCCACACTACTTCGGGAATACTGTACTAAATGGGATGGCATTATTATTTACTTCGGGTGAGTGTTTTTTGTATGAAATCCGCTTTATTATTTGAACGAAATTACATGTTATTTATAAGCGAACTTCTATCTATTTTTAGAGTGCCAATATTCATATTGATTATAATGATAATCATTATAAGCACGATTATCTCAAATAAGGTAGCTGCGCGACGCTGTCTCGCAAAACCAGGAACGGAAGGTTACATTGCAATTCACAGTTAATTTATTAATATTTGTCAAATAAAGAATCCAATTTGTTAAATTTAAAATTTCAATATTATTGGGTAAGGTTAAACCAATTTGATTTAGTGGTTTAAATTACTCTGAGGTGGATCTTTTTTGGTTAAAAAAAAATTTGATAAAATTTCTCATATAAGCAATCATTTCCTCTTTAAGAAAGGAATGTAAACCAATAAATTCAATTGATCTTGCCTAACTTGTCAAAACATGCATGTGATGGATTATAATTAAGTTATTTCTTTATTTTTTTCGTAATATCTTTATATTTTTATCTGCTTATTTATATTTAGCTTAGTTAGTTTAGTATCTCAAATATGATAAAATGACAAATGATTATTACTGGTATATAGTAATTTGGCACTGTATGAAAACGCAAATTAGGACAGTCATGTGGAAATCATGATAGTACTGTATGTATAGTTTTTAAAAGAAAAATTTCTGTCGAAACAAAGCTAATTTTCTATAACTGCACACGAAAAAAACTATTCTCGCACTTACCCTAACTGTAAACATCAAAAAGGGTTTACTTGTAAAGGATTAGGTCTCCTTTTCATTTGGTATGAAGATGAGACGAATCGCAAACGAAATCTGTGCAAGACTTTGTCAATCATCTGGCTAGATTGATCGACATCATCTTGTATTAAGTTAATTTTAAAGTTAATATTAAATTAGAGTTAGATTGGTTAGAAAAGAATTTAAAATTAAAAGTATATGTCAAAATTATGAGAGGAATTTTCTTGATAGAACACGAAAAGTAGTTTCATAAACGACATTTTAAGATAGAAACTTAATTTTGTCGACTGTGATCGATAAAACCTGGCACAGATTTCTCAATTGCTGACGAATCATTATTGTGATGCGTAAGCATTATGTCACAGATTCAGTGCGTGTTATAACTGTATTAACGATATAATAGTAACCAACCGCATCAAAAAAAGTAATGTTAACTCGAACATATTTTGATAGACCTCTCTAAATAACAAGAGATCAACCTGTAGAAGTATTGTCAAGTTGGAGGAAGTGGAATGATTATATTATTGCAGAAACTGTACACAAACAAACAAATATTCATAGCCAATAAGATTTGATTAAAAGCAACCAATAATTTCATAACAAATTATTGTATTATCAATGATTACTTAAAAAATCGTCCAACGGTTTCTTTATTAATTATGACGCAAGATATTAAGCTTATTACGCATAAGTAATACAAATGCGGCTTAGTTAAAGTTATGCAATAAACGTGTTTGATCTGTTTGACGCAATTTTTATAAAATGGTTAACCAAATAAATCACCGCAAGCCTGCATATATCACACGTGCCAGATAAACAAGATATACCATTACCATTTAGAACCATACCCAATCAGAATCCCGTATTTGTACACAACATTTCACTCTCCGTATATACATTTCGTTTCACTCCGTTCCTAAAATTGATTTTAAGCCCTTTTCACCTTTTTAGAAAATTAATATTACTCAGGTAACTAATAAGCGAATTAGGAAAGAAAAAGATATAACTTATGTTTATTTGCAAATAGCATGTTTATATATAAGCCGCTTTTCCTAATATAGGAGTCGTTAAAGCAAACATTTAAAATCACAAGATCATGTGTAACCAAAAAATGATAGCTAGTTTTTACTCCTGAATAAAGTTTTCAGCACGAAATGTTAGCACCGTGAGTACATTTAAATTTTGAATATCAAGCGAATTATAGCCTGCATTAGATTCTGATCTTTGTGCTCAGTGATCAATATAACCTGTCACAGATTCAGTACGTGCTATGAATGTATTAAAATATTCATGGTCAATAAAATTTGATTAAAAGCAACTGATAATTTAATAACAAATTATCATATTATCAATGAATACTTAGACAGTTCCTTTATACCAGTACGATCACATGAAATGTGAGAGGGATGGTTCTGTTCAATTTTTTTGAAGTCTATATTTTTTCTGGTTTGAAAATTTTTTCAGTTTGGAAATATTATAATTATGTGCACACTAGTTTTTTTTATTTAGGGTAGGAGTTAATATTATGTATTGACAGGTAACACTATACGATTGTATGAATATTTATGCCAAATGTATATACCTTATTAGAAATTTTTGTTATGCAGATTTTTGAAAAATCCGTTTTTAGTATAAGTAATGGTTGTCATTTATTCAAATATAATAAGAGTTAAGATAATACGTACTGACACAGCATATTCACATGTCATCATGCTGATATGGAAAAAAATAAGAGTGTGAAAATTACATTTAAAATGTTGATCGTCATTACTAGTATCAGTTATTATATTATGGTTAATAATTATGACTAAATAGTTATAACCATAACTAAATGGTTATAACTGTGACTAAATGGTTATAACTGTATTATTATCATTGATGAGATGTTCTTAATAAAAAAAACTAATTTTTTTTATAATAAGTAGCTTGTTATCAAATTGTGAAATCAGATGACTTTGTGGATTATATACTTAGATTGGCCTTTTATGAACTCTAATGGTTTGCTGTGTTGTTTTTATTAGATCAGGTTTTTCTTGGTTAAATTTATTATTGCTAAATAATGAATAGATATGAAAGTTAATAAATTAGTGCTAAAATAAAGGAGTATTTTCATTTGTTTTCAAGCATGAATCAAATCAGTGGAACAGAGGAATAAAACATAATGCAGTGTATTTAAAGGTAATATTTTTTAATAAAAAAAAACTTATCTTACTCTTTGTATCACTTTCCTTACAGGAAGGCTACTCTATCATCCATTCATAGTGCAGTAATCTGCAATAAGTTTAAATACTTGACAGTAGCAGTATAAGGACCTGATTTTGTAACAATGAAGTTCCACAGTTGTTGTAGTAATACAAAAATTTTGTTTTTGTAGTAATTTACTCCAAGTAATGCAATAATCTTGGTAATTAAGTCTCACAGTTGTGATAGTAATATAACACCTAGTATTTGTAGCAATTAGACAACAGTAACAGTATAAGAATCTTGTTAGCTAGGCTTCACAATGCAAAGACCTTGTTATAAGCTTCATAGCTACTTTAGTGTGCATGGACCTTTGCTAAATAGGTTATAGGCTTCTGTAGTTGTGTAAACTTGTACATATTCAAGAAAAACAAATTCTTTTCAAACTCATTGCTATAAAGACTAACATTTGTATTTAAGTTAAAATTAACAAGATCCTAAAAATTTATTTGTCCTTCATCATCATACATTACATGTTCAATAGTGCACAACCTATATATTTACTAACACTAAATGTCATTCCTGGTTTCATGTGATAACATCACATAGCTATCTTATTTATTAGCTGCCTAATATGTAAGTATCAGAGCAGCATTTTGTCTCAAATCAAATACAGAGTGACAGTAATAACATAATTACATCATTAGAGTTTGTTAGAGTAACAATATAATTATGTAGTTTTTTTTATTAGTTTGAATTAGTTTGAATTAGTAATTATTAGGGCATATTTAAAGAGAAAATAAGATTTTTCCAAACAAAATAATTTCTGTTTTTTCTGCTAATCCAATTTTGTCTGGTTTTTTTATTCTATCTTTACTCACTCTTGAGAATATTTTAATGAATGCTGTTAATAAGCTTGTTAGTAAGCCTTGTTCTTTTAGTTTTGTTTTTGGTAAGTAATTAATCTGTTGAATGACAACCAAGCCTAAGTTCAGTGACCTGTCAGATAACAGTTATGAAAATTGATGGTTTTTTTGTCTCAGTAGATTCAGAGATGACCTGTCAGATGACAGTCAAATCTAGTTAAGTGGCCTATCAGGATGATAGTCATGAAAAAATTACATTTGAATTAACATTGCACTCTATTTTCATATTATTTATGTTCTTATTGATATTTTCACTTGCATTTTCACACTTATTTGCACTTTGGTGATACTCTTAATTTCTGCATTATTCAGGAAGTTTGCATGAAGTAGCAGAAACAGAATATCTATAAGTTATTTTTCATTGTATTATTGCTAGAACACCTCCTTGATGAGAGACAAAAAACCCCAGTTTACTTCTAGTCACCATAACTCCTGTATATACCTGAGTACTCACATGCTGCATAAACTTTACTGATGCCGATCGTACTGGTTTTGCGCGGCACCACGTGCTGCGCAGCTACCTTATTAAGTATAAGTAATACAAATGCGGCTTAGTTATATAAACGTGTTTGATCTGATTGACGCAATTTTTATAAGAGGGATCACCACAGGCCTGCATATATAACACGTGCCAGATAAACAACCGTTCCTGGTGTATAGCAAATCTTCATAGCCGGGTCTGATGACGTACAACGATGATCTCACGATGAAATCGATGACTCGTGGATCACGTGTTCCGAGTCTAACAATAGATAGGTATAAAATTTATGTATTTGGTTTATTTATCTTTTAGGACGGCCGTGAGCCTGCCGGTCGAAGAGTGTGAGCAAGTGTTTCATTTATTATACTTCTATATTTATTATTTAGGTCATAAGATTATTTACGCACGAATGGTTCAATTTAATTTTGCGAACGAATGACTGGTATTAACTACTGAATTTTAGACTTGTCACGAGTTAAAATGTATAACATCACATAAAATATTTCTAACTATGGACTACAATCGAATCTCGCTAAACATTAATCGATGAAGATAATCAATTACTTCCCAAGACATTTGGGTAGCAAGATAAGTATCGCTTCTATATTTTATATACTTGCTTTTATTTCCTTATTACAACCTTTATTAATTTTTCAACTTATTCTAGGCTTTTACAAAGAATCCTAATATTTTATATTGTGAGGCCCAATAACGTGACATAAATACTCTGCCGGGACCTCACGTAAGAACGGATACGACGATCAATTCCTCGATATAGATATCCCGGCAATTGATCGCATTAATGCGATTAATTAAATAAATCAAGGAAGTGTGATTAATTAGAGAAAGGGGATTAATTAAATAAATGGGTTTAAGTGAATAAATTAGAGGAATCGAATTAAATGGTTTAATGGGATTAATGTAATTAAATAAGGCATAGTTAAATAGATAATAAGTAGCTGCGCGACGTTGTCACGCAAAACCAGGAACGGAAGGTGGACGAGTTGCAGATGAAACTGCTTTCGTCATAAGTTTTTTGTTTGCTTAACTTTTATAAGTTTTATTTG
>CAJVQA010009891.1:0-11760 GCA_910591915.1 Cetraspora pellucida | reverse complement strand
TTGAACCACAATACTGATAAGTGATTAATAAAAGTCAAAAAACCAAAGAGGTCACCTTAATACCAAAAAAAAAAAAATAAATAATATAAGAATAACATAATAGCAAAATAATAGAACAATTTTATTATTTTACTTTTAGTTATAAAGACTAAAAGTAAAATAATAGAATTATTTTATTATTTTACAATAATGTTACTATTATGTTATTTATATCAACAAATCTTCTGTTATTTTACTGTTATTTTGCTATTATGCTACTAATATTTTACTATTATAGGGCAAATATAAGATATAATAATAAAAATTTTTTTCTGTTATTTATTTATTATTTATCTTTTATTCATTTATTTAACCTATATATTCTTATATTCTTAATAGATAAATTTTAAATTAAAAATATTGTTAATAAAAAAATTTGTAAATTTAAAAAACATAATACACCAATTCATGTTAAAAAAAAAAAAGAATTTAAAAAACATTATTATTATTTTTTTATCTTAGATAATCTTGTCAAATCTTTCTTAGTATTTTTTATACTTTTTCTAAATTAATGTTTCAATATTTCAGATCACTGAACCTTAATTTCTCCTAGTCTGTACTTTTAAACTTTTCAGAAGTGATTGTCATACTGACCTCTGCTAAGATCAGAAGGCTACACCAGGCTCTATATAGAACTGGCTATCATTAAAAGTTTATGTAGTATCTCTTATTGTCAAACTTTCAGCCTCACATTATATCTTATGACTTTGGTTATTCCAAATTAGGGTTTGTTACTGCATAGCTTCTTAACTGCAGGTCATTTGCCATTTCTAAAAATAAGTCTGTTCTTAGATGTTCTGGGTCTCTGGTGCTATAGCATTGCAGTTTTCTATTTTAGAAATACATCTTTACAATTGTTATCACTAGAATTTGAACTGGCAGTCTTGTGATTTGTGACCTCAGAGCATAACCACTATGCTATCAACTCTAGAGGTCTAAAAAACATTATATATATTATTTTTAATATATTATTTCAATATATTATTTTTTTAAATATTAAAATGTAGTTATGCTTTTATCTTTAATAAAATTTAATTAAAACTTTATATATATAAAATATATAAAGAAGTTTATATTTAAATTTTATATCTACTAAATATTAAAATTAGAAGTTTAAATAAATTATCTATAGTTTAACTCTATTTAATATATTATTTTAATAAATAAGTTTATATTAATACTTATATCTTATATATTGCTTAATATTAAAATTAAATATCAACCTTTAAAAACTAATTATTTTAGTTATATTACAGAATATTTTTTAATAGATTAAGAATAAAGTAGCTTTTATCTCTGTTTCTTTTAGCTTAGTTTTTTTAATATGTATTTTATATATATAAATTAACTAATTAATAAAAAAACAGAGAAAGAGGATGGCAATCCTAGTGTAGTTGTTGGGTTGTTATCTTTCAAGTAGCAGGTTTAAGGTTCAAATCCCACCTATGATGAAATTTGGAAATTAATTTGTATTATAAAAACTGTCTTCTGTCGATTGATTGGCCTTATGCAGCTGTAATTCAGGTACACCAAGTTAAGTCCTACTTATTATTAAGAGCTTGAGGCATCTATGTGAAGTGTAATATTATACAGTATATGTACATAAAGAAATGTTAATAACCAGTGTTGCACAAGACTTCAGTACAAATCTTTAATAAGACTGCTAGGTGCAGAAGATTAAGAACTCAAAAAGATGGAATCTACTTGAAAATTTCTAAGTAAAGAGGTAGAACAAACTTTCAACAATGCTGTTAAACTGATAAAAACCTATAAAAAAAAAAAAAACACCTTTATAGAAACAGGTAGATAAACCAGATGATAAGATGTGTAGAGAAGCATATGACCAACTAGGCCACCAGAATTACTAGAGAAAAAGAATACTAAGGTATATTATACTGGGCCATTTGGATTGAAAATCTAGAAAGTCTGTTGGTTCTAAGTTGCAGTTAGTAAAGAATAATGAAGAAGATGTTGGAAGGATAGATACTAGAGTTTGGGTGAACTTTATATGAATAGAAATAGTATAATATAGCAGTTTAAGGTTAGCCCTAATTGCAAGTATTAGGTAACTATAGCATATTATATAAAACTAAATTAGCTATGTGTAGGACATAGAAGGCTCTAGTAATAATGCTTCTGAGAATATACTGCATGAAATAAGATATGGGGTTCTAAGAATATGAATAAGTATTTAGACCTTTTTGACTGACTTATTTAGCAAAGATAATCTAGTGATACAGTAAAGATTGCAGTACAGAGAATTTAAATAGACAACACTCCTAATTGGATTGCAGGTATGGCAGCTAATATAGAACCATTAGTGGACTACTTAATTAAACACCAAAAGTGTATATATGACTAGTTGTATTCTTTAATATAAGAAGACTTCTTTGAGGCCTTGGCTGTAAGTTTCTATATTCTAACTACTAAATAAAAAGCTCTAGCTCTAAAAAAAGCTAGTTTAATATAAAAAAAATAAAATAAAATAAAGAATCAGAGAATAGATCTTTTTTGTTTAAAAAAAAAAACAGTTTTTAAAAAATATTATTAATTTTGTTCCTTTTTTTAGTATCTAACTTATATATTTTTATATAAATATATATATTAAATATATATATATATATATATTGTTTTTGCTAAAGCTATTAATTATTAACAGCTATTAGCTTTGTTGTATTTTAATTATAGTTATATAACTTGTACAAGATAAGTATACAACCAACTATATATATAGATTTTGGCTACCTATTTAAATAGTCTGCTTACAGATTTTATACTAACTACTATATTTGTAATTTGCTAAAAGATTACTTAATTAAATACTCTAATCTCTATACTATATTTGACAAATAACATACAAGTTTTTATATATTTAAGTATTATCTAACCTAACCTTGACCTTTCTTTTTATATATTTGTTAAACTATTATATATTTCAGAATATGTCATCTAATTGTAAAGTTTTAAAAGCTTTATTGTTAACTGTCTATTCACTTTTTATAAAATATTAAAAGAGCTTAACTCTATAAAGTTTATCTAAACTCTAGTACTAAATTTATAGCATATCTCTAGTACTTATAATATATTTTTGCTTTATTATCAGACTTCTAATTCAGATAGCCTAATAGAACTATAATCTGTACTTAATATACTAAAATACTAATATTTGATATTTTTTTTTTCTGGTTTGAGATTTTTTGTAACTTGGTTGATGATACCTCTTATTTAAAATTCTTATTTGCCTAATTTTTCTATATTGGTATTTGTTTTCTAGATTTAGTCTTTATAGTAGTACTATTGTTACAAAGTAGATTTTTAGCATAGCATAATATATTATATTATTAGTAGTTGTTATATATTTATTATTGTATTTTATATTATATTTATTATTAGTTATTAGCATAGTTATATTATAGTATATAGTAGTTAGATAATAGGATCTTAATTGGCTATTAGAAGTGTGATACAGACATATAACATTAAGTAACATCTATGATGTCACTATTGTCTTACAAACCCAAGTACTCCTACACAAGTTTCATGTATTTTAGTACAATTTACTGTGCCTAATAACACAGTACAAGAATCCCAAGTATCTCTTCCACAATTTTCAAGTATTCTTGCACAATCCCAAGTATTCCAACACAATTCTCAGATGTCCTTGCACAATCCCAAGTATCTTTACACAATCTTCAACTGTCCTTGCACAGACTTAAGTATCTTGATACATGCCCCAAGTGTTTCAAGTACAAATAACAAATACACATAAACATTGTCTCAACTATTCTGTACAAACTTTACTTGTCTTTGCACAATCTCTAATATCCAAGTACAGTATCAAGAGATGTTACTTAAATCCCTATTATCCACATTAGGTAATAAAAGATATATAAAAGATATCTTTTCCTCTTTCTTGCCAATTCTAAGTTTCTATACTTCAACCTAGACATAATAACCTTTTGATTATAAAGGGTGATATTCCTTCTCTAGGGTAATTCCTACAGGTAAAGTTGTTACCATGTGTGTTGTTAATAAAAAGTTAATCTATATACTGTTATTATCTCGAATTGTTTGCCTACTGCTATGTAGTAAAGTGAACTACTACACCTTCACCTCATATATATTTGCAATAGTCAATTACTGTATTAGGTAACCTTGTTACTTGGTTGTATTGTACCAAGAAGGCTGCAATCCTATAATACTATTAAAAATCTGTATTATCTCTTTACTTAAATTTTCTAAATAGACTTTAGTTTTCTCTAGTTTTACAGATTTATATAATTACAAGAACTTATTTTTAGGTTTATATAACCTGAACTGGTTTGCTTTTTGTATATAATTAAGGTTATACAGATGCTCTTTAATCTGCTAGTTATGCTAGTATAATTATAGTTATAGTTATCTTATTTCAACTAATCAACAAAATATCATTGTTACAATACAAATATATTTTTTTTTAAATTTTATTTTCAGTAGATTTTGAACTTACAACCTACTATATGGAGTTTAACTTATTTACTTTACTAAGTCATTACACCTTCTATATATTTAATATATTAAATAAGTATTTAAACAAAAATTTAATAATATATATTAAATATATTAATATTTAACTCTTAAATTGTAAACTATTTGTTTAAATAATTAACAAAAATATACTTATAATTTATATTTTTTAAAATTTTAAAATATTTAAATAAAATTTTGTTTAATAATATTTAAAAATAAAAATTATAATATAGTAATATTTAATTTTATAATATAAAAAAAAAAGTTAAGTTACTTATAAGTTATAAATAAACAAATTTAAAAAATTTTTTTAACTAAACTAAATTATTTACTAATTTTTAACAAACTTTTTAAATATTAATTTTAAGTTTATAGTTTTTAATACAATATTATAGCTTATATAAAAGATGTTAACTTTTATTAATACAACTTTTTAATTTATTTGTAAAAACTTTTGTTAATTTAATACCTTATAATAGAAACTTGCAAATTGCCTATTTTTGAGGCCTGGCCTGACCCATATTTAGGGTTAAAATTTTTTTTCTGGCCTAGCCTAGCTCACATTTAGAGTTAATATTTTTTGCCAATTTGGCTTGGCCTGTATATATTAAATTTTTTCTTTAGCCTGGCTTAGCATAGCCTAGTTTACAAAAATTTCTTATATAATTTTACAAAATTTTAGATCTGCACTGGCCTGCAATTATAAAATTTTGCAAATTTTTTAGCCTAACCTGGTCTGCAATTATAAAATTTTGCTTCAGACCCAGCTTGGCCTGCAAAAATTTGCAGACTAGGCTGAGCTAAGCTAGGCTGCAGAACTCAATACAGGCCTTTATCTTATAATTACAATTCTCAAGCCAAACAAAATAACTAAAACATTATTTATATTCTAAACTATCTAACCAAACTTAAAAATATAAATTATTATGCACAAAGTTAATCACATTCAAATAACACTTTATATAATATTGCTAATGTCTTAGCTAAACAAGATGCTAAAAAAACAGAGCTAAAATATAACCTTAACTATCTTTATTTATCTATCTTCTTTACTTAGAAAGAAATACCAATTATATACAAACTTTGTAAATTCTGCAAAAACCTCTTTTCTATTCAAATATTTAATAAACTTCTTTAACTTAAACTATTACAAAATCTTCTTATTATAAACATCCTACTATTTACTGAGATTATTAACTTTCAAAATTCTAATTTGAAACTTTATTTGATTAGAAATAAAATCCTTCTTAATAACTTGCCAACATATCAAATTTAAATATTTGCTATTCTTTACTCTACTTAACTTCAAATTGCCCTTATCGTAACTAATATAAAAACACTAAACATTTACTCCAATACTCACTCTATACTTACAACTCACAAAACATTCTCATCAATAAAACTACTAATATTTTAATCTTTTTAACTTTTCTAAAGCTTCACTACACATAATAATTCAAATTCTTAACTTACAAAATCTCTTTTTAAACTCTACTATATATAATACAATACTTATACTTATTTAAGACACAATAATACTTGACCAATATAAATAACTATAACTAATTCAAAAAAACTAACTAACAACTTTCTTATCTTCTTATCTAACTCTCTACTTAACTGGTTCAACCTTACTATCTGGCAACTTTGTAATACCAAACAACATAAATAAAAATTAGCACAAGGAATTACTACTTTTACTAACAGGAAAAACAATGACTGATTACCTATTTTATAATCTTCTAACTCTAACAATAATATATTTGCATACAATACTGATATTGACTGATTTATTTTTAAAACTCTTTCTCAAAATTTTACTATATATACCTGCTTTTACTAATTAAAATAAGAGTTCCTTTTACCTTTCTCTGTAGTTAATGATTTCAATAGTTAATTCAACTAAAACAAAAAATTAAAGGTTAATATCATACTAAATATCATTATATATATAGCAATAATAGTGTAGTTTAGAAATATTTTATTTATACATTTATATCTAATTGATATATTTATATATTACTATTTTTTCTACTTAATATTATATAATAATAATAATAATAATAAAATTTACTTGTAAAAATTTAGATTTGTATTAAGAATAATTTTTTTTAGCTTCAAAAACATATAAAATTTTAAAAAGTTTAAAAATAATTTTTATAATAAACTTTTTATTATTTAAAACTTTTTATTACTTTAAAAAAAATTTTTAATAAAGTTTGTAAAATACATTTTCAATAAAATATTTTATAAATAATCTGTACTTTATATTATTATATTATTTAAAAAATACTAAATTTAATTTAACCATTTAGATGTAACAACTTAGTAAATAAACAAGTAGTTATCTTTTTAAGTGCCAGATTGGGTGTTTAAAACCTACTAATATTAAAAATTTAGATAACTACTTGTATTATTGCAACTGTTTCTGATAATTAGGTTAAAATATTTGTAATTATAGTTATATTAGTATAACTAGCAGATTATAAAACATCTGTATAACTAATTATACTGAAGAATGCAAACTAGTATTGAGTAATACAAATCTAAAATAAGTCTTGTAGTTGTATAAATCTGTAGAAACTGAGAAGCAAAAACCCATTTAAGAAAACAATACAGATCTTTGACAATACTACTATAAAGGCTAAATCTAAAAAACAAATACCAATATAAAGAAACTGAATAGACAAGAACTTTTTAATAAAATGCACTATTGACTAGATTATTGAAATTTTAATTAAAAGAAACAGAAAAAAAAATATCCAACTGATTTAATATACTAATAGACTGGTTATAGTTCTATTAAATTATCTGAATTTGGAGTTTGAAGACAAAAGCAAAAGTATACTAAAATACTAGAAATATGCTATAAAGTAATAATAGAGTTTGAATAAACTTTGCAAAAGTATAGCTTTGTTAAGATCTGTAAAGTAAGTAAATTAACAGAAGGTTTTTAAATCTTATTAGCAAATAACAAACTTTAAAATATGCAATAGCCTAGTTACTAGTATAAAAAGAAATAAAGTTAAACCTAAATAGTTCTTAATATGAGACAGCAACAGAGTTATTTAGTCTTAAGATGAAATAATTAAAGTTATATAGGTACTAATTAAGTAAGTCAAAGAGTTTAAATAGAACATCTATAAGCAGAAGTTAGATATAGCAGATAGTAAATAATCTTAAAGTAGAACTCTTAAATTAGCAATAACTAAATTATATATATAACTAACTATACTCTTATAAGCTATAAATGTATTTAAGATATTACTAACTAATAAAAAATTGCCAATTTGGCTAAGCAATTAACTGCTTATTTAATGGATTAGATTTAGGCTTCTGTACTACTAGTAGTACACTTTATAAAATGCATACAGAACCAAAAACTTGATAAATTTATCTAATTTTGATATATAAGAATCATTAAATGTTCTAGTATATGCTAAAATAATTTTTATTTATATTTATAATAAATTTGATAAAATATTTAAAATTTAAACTAGAGATTATCTTACAAATTAAGATGTACTACATGTAGTACACTTTTTAATACTATTTTATGACACATTAAAATTAAATATTAGCTTATAAATTTAAAAAACAATAGAGTAAATATTAAACAATATAAAAAAAAAAATTTAGCCTTATACTATATATTGTACAGATATGATTAGCACAACAATTTGTACATATTGCTCATGAAATTATACAGTTGCAGCAAGTAGTTGCATGAGTATGACAGTATAGACATCAATGCTGAACATGTTTACCTTTAAGTTAAAAATTATAGAATCACTTCTAAGACTAATAAGACTATGCTCAACATTGTTATGCTCTTGTTTGCATCTTTTTTTGCTTTATTCAGCAATTGTTGTATCAGAATAATAGTCAAAAATTGATTTCACTAATTCTTTGTGAAATTTTATATGATTTATATTTTTTTTGTTAGGAACAAATTGAAAATATACAGAGAAACTATTAGCTTCTGAAACTGATAAATAAAAAGCAAAAAAATAATCTATTGATCATTTTGATATGATAATATTATAATAAGAAAGGGCATTATCACAAAGATTATTTAAAATATTAACTGCAGATCAAAATTCATTATACTCATCAAATTTTGCAGGTCACTAAATTTTATTGTAATATCTTGATCTTTAATATATCAGCTTACTTCTTTTTCAAGATTTGTTGTAAAACAACTTAAAAGAAGCACAATATTTTTGTAATCATAAACAAAGCATACAATTAAATTAACCTTATTTATTTTTTTAGTTTGACTATTAAATGATTTATAAGCATTTTCAAAAGTACTAGTAATATCATATAGAATATTTTTTGGCCAGTAATGATGCTTTTTAATTTGTAAAATAGAATACAACCCATGTTTATATAAAGTAGTGCATGCATCTGTGCTACCAAAATATGAATTACCTAAACTGTTCTACCACTATGAAACTATGGCTCTATTAAACATAATATAGTTGCTACAGTAGAAGAATTATAATCAGAAAATTTTTTTTTTAAAAAATACTCTAAAGATTCTAAAAGATTTAATTGTAAAAATAAATTAGCTTGAGCATCTGCAAGAGTCTTAATTTCACTAGCAATTGGGTAGGGTTTTCTTGAAATTTTTTATTAAAATGGCCTTTTGTCTACCTTGCCCATCTACTAATATATTGATTCATCTATATACAAGTAAGTACCAGGCACAATCACTTTAGTAAGATTTTTATTAAAAGCATTATAAAAATGTCATGTAAAATAAAAGAAATCATTATTATCAAGCTTATCAATTAAGGTTAGATATTTTATAATATTTTGAAAATGTTTGTAAGATATATATTGGCTAAGTGCCAATACAATTCTATCCATTTCAGATTTAGTAGACTAATAGTCACAAATGTCAGCATATTTTATGCAAGTCATTATTGATAAAACATTTATAAAATGCATTAATTTCATCCAAGTCAAATCTTTCTATACTTTCTTACTTGTACATGCACATCTATTAGTAAATGGTATTACTACTGCTATAAATATTCAATACACAAAAATCACTCAAAAAATGGTTTAGGTGATGCATATGTAATGTTTATAATTTGAACAATTGTAGAATCTAAGTAGGAAGAATGAACTTGACATAAATCAACAATAATAACCTTAGTATTCCATAACATACTATTACTATTACTAATAGTTGCTACTATTTTATCACTTTGATTGGTATTGCTTTTACTTGAAATATCTATTTTATACTTACTAACAAACTTCTTAAACATTCTAGACTCATTATTATCACTTATATTTGTATTTGATTCAAACTTTATATAAGCAGTCAAAAGATTAATCTCAGTTTCTAGTTGCAAATTAATGCTAATTGTTCAATGTCTAATACCAGAAGCAGCATGTAAAACTGTTGCAAATAACTATATTATTTTTTACATACTTTCTTTATGTGAATGAGAAATAGCTTCACCAACTACAGAACCTAGAATAGAAACCTTAGAATTCTTTTTAATGTTTTGTAAAATTCGACCTATTTTTTAATTTTTATTTTTTTTTAGTCAAAATTACTTGAATAAAAAAAATTTTTTTTTATGTTTGGTGCAATTATTTTTGGCTGTGTCTATACTCTTATCATAGAAGTACTTAAGATTATATTGTTTGTTAAAAATGCTATGCTCTTTTTGAGCTAACTACTTGTACTTTATTTTTTTTAAAAAAAGTAATTATATAAAACTAGAAATTCAATTACAAATATAACCCACTTAAGGTCTATTTATACAAGTAATTTTTCTATTCAATTTAATTATAAGATTGCTTATATATCAAACAATCATATTATGATTATTAATTAGCATAACACAGTCTTATTACATAATAGTACATATATTTTAAACTTTTTTATACTTCAATTTTATAACAAAAATATACTGCACATGATCCTGAATTCTAGATTGACTATGACTTAAATATTACTTTGATAGACCTGAAATAATTACTAAAAAAAGCCCTCGATTCAAATAGGTAGCCTATTAAATTTGAGCAAAATTGGCTTTTATTTATTTGTAGAAAAATCATGTTAAAAACTATTACAATGTAGTACATTGTACTACCAGTAGTACAGGTAAATCCAACCCATTAATAAAAAAAAAATTAAAAAATTTAATCAAATTTGTCTAAAAAACAGTTTAAAGAATAATAAAATTATTAATAAAATATAAAATATTTGTTTTTTATATATAGTTACAGATATATATATTTTTTAAATTAAAGCTTTTTGTTTTTAGAAAGTAATGTTTTTATTTAAGTTTATTAGACATAGATGCCTTTAAAAGTATTTATATATAGGAGGTTAAAGCTAACTATATATACATTTTTAATATTTAATTTAAGTAGTTCATCTATTAATTACTATATAATTTTATACTAGATACTATATCTATTAGCTAACTATAAATCTTGTCTATTTAAATCTTTTGTATATATAATTCATCTTGTTTTATAGGAATATTTTTAAAACTACATTTATTCAAAATACTTGATACATATTACTCTTAGAACTACTTTTTCTTAACAATAAACTTACCAAAACTTTTTGTATTTTATATATATCTAACCTAGTTTTATATATTAGCTATTGTTAAATTAACACTTGCAGTTATAAGTATTATTTATTAAATTGTTATGTTTATTATTTTTATCTTTATAAAGTTTATTAAAACTTTAATGCTTATCTTTATAATATTTTTTCTATTATTTTCTACTAATAACTACTTAGAACTAACAGAACTTTTTAAACTATTAATTCAAATAATTTGGTATAATATATTTTAGTATTCTTTTGTTTTAGCAAATTTAATAATCTGGTTAATATATATGCTTCTTTTATATATTTGTTATTTGGTTTATCTAGCTATTTTTTTAAAGTAGTTTATAAGCTTTTATTAATTTGACTATATTATTAAAAGTTTATATTAACTCTTTATTTAAAAATTTTTAAATTCTGATTCTTTAATTCTTTAGTTTACTATACCTAATAGTCTTATTATAAGTTTGTATTAAAGTCTTATATAATACTAACTTTTTAATATTTTTTATATATATATAACTTTATATTTTGTATAAATGGAAAAAAAAAAACTCTTTCCGTAAATCCTTTTTACACAAAAATAACTAAAAATCCGTCAGTACTAAAATCGTCAATAC
>CAJVQA010009890.1:0-11761 GCA_910591915.1 Cetraspora pellucida | reverse complement strand
TCATATGTAATTTAAAAGCAAGCTTTTCTTTGTAAAAACTTCAATTGAATTTCAATAAAGTTAAAAGCATAGCCTTATCATTAATATTTAAAAAAAAAAAATTAACAAAAAGGTGAAAATTAAAACCTATTTTTGCAAGTTTTTTCATTAGTATTTTAGGAAAAACTGCTAGGTTTCCCTGGATTTTTTACTTTTTGCACCTATTAAATTTTCCTATACATCTAATTAGCTTTTACAAATACATTATACTTTACAGATTGCTTCTAAATAGTCTGAAAGTTCTGATAATTGGAAAATTTTTCTTAAAATCAACATTATACAAATAATTCACAGTATTTAAATTTTATAAATATTATTCTTAAAGATAGTTACACATAATGCCAAGCATTAATACTATGAAGCCTAATTCCTTCAATCTTGATAATTATATTACCAAACATAATAACAGTTCCAGTACTATTACTCATAATAGCAACATTTGTACTCTTAAAGCTCTACCTATCAATTTCAATCCTAAAACATATAACCTTTAAAATAACTTTCATTTCTTTATAAAACCTACTGAACCTGTTATTACTATCTGTTATTGCAAAAAATATCATACCTACTTTGCTTTATAACAAATTACTATTCCAGCTTATTCTTAACCAACCTCTGAAAATATTTCTGATGCATCTAACTCTATAGAAATAGATTTCAATATAAAACTCTTCAAATCTCTTAAAAGCCTCTCAAGATCTAAATTCCAACTAAAACATGAAATTACTCACCTATTTCCTATCTTCTGCAGTGATATTAAGAAAACCTTTACAAACTCTGTCCTTTTTAAACTATTCTCACATCATGCACATATATGCATTATATGCAAAATTAAGAATATACTATGTATTATTCTTAAAGATAACAAACACTTACTAGATTCACAATCTCTAACTTTTGTAACTGGTAAAGGAAGCTTTTCTGCTCACACACAATGCATTCATCTTCTCAAACTTAAATACTCAACTCTCTTAACATCTATAAACTAAGAACAATGCAATTTATATTATAAAATCAATTGCTGACAATTATTAGCTAAGGATGAATATATACTTTTTAAGAAATTTCTCAAAAAATTACTTAAAAGAACTAAAACTACAAATGAATCTAAGGATAACAGCCAAATTAAAAACAACAAAATACAATTAACTAAAATAATGATAATCTAAAACAAAAAGATAAACAAAAAAAAAAAAGAAACTATACAAAAATGTGATGCAACAAATGACTTTGACTGGTTCTTAAATTATTCTATTACTTCTGAAATACAATAACATAGTAAATTAAACATACCATTAGCTTTACAAGTTTTCTCACTTCTAAAATCATATCTTATAAATTTTAATCTTAGACAAGAAATCCCTATTGATCTAGTCGATTTAAAACCTAACAACAGATTTCCTGCTAAATATTTATTTAACTACATACTCAACAAAATGGCTAATAGCAAACCTATGTTCCTTACTAACTTTATTCTTGAAGCTAATCCTGAATTCAACCAATTAAACCTTATTTCTTTTAAAGCTTTAGTTAAAACTCTTAAAGGCTTAGTTATAAAATTTATAACAATACTCTTTACTTAACTTGACTCTATACATATCTTTCAATTATATTATTTTATCTTACCATATTCAACAAACAACAGGAAAAGTTGTCATTAACATGGCACATTTACACTTATATCTAAATCATACTTACAAAACTATCAACTTTGAAAAATTGATAAAAAAACTCGATATCAAACCTCTACACTTTACTTTAAATTTCAATATAGATTATACTACAGATAAGCTACTATTTAATATTCAAAATAATAATAGATTTAATATTAAAGTCACATTAAACATTCTTGCCAAAACATTTGAAGATAAATTCAAAATTCCTTCACTTAAACTCTATACAAAACCTATGAAACCTGGTTTCAAAAATTCTTTGATAAATACAAAATTCAATTTGAAAAAATTGATCAACATAAAACAAGCAAATACATTAAAATAGTAAAATCTCAAAGCTTGTTAAAGACTGCAAGAACTTTTATCAAAAACCTACTCACTTCCAAATACCTTATCTTTACTTCAAGAATGCTCTAAAGCTACCTTCAAAGTAGCACTTTATTATTTTTATAAATGTTATAACAAATAATATAACTTATTCTTAGATAATACAAAACATAATCTCAAAAACATTTCACAATTTTACTTCTTTTAATCATTTAAATTTTATCTAGTATTAGAATCTAATTCAAAAGAATATGAATATTCTTCTTTAGAAACTAAATTATTCCAACCTGACCAACAACTATCAGCAACCTTTTCAAAACCAATACCTATAACTGAATTAAGAAAATTAGCTACATCAACTAAAGAAAGCTTTATATCACTTAACAATGTTAATAGTAAAGTAACCTGAACAACATACTATTTTTACTGATATTTAAAAAAATACTTACAAACAGTAGCTAAAAATGATGGAATTCAAGAGTTATTTAAAGAGAAAGCTCTTGAAAAAATCATAGACTCTACAACTGAGATACACACCTTAGTTTGCATAATTATCTTCTATAAAATTTGATTCCAATTTAAAGTATCTCTTAAACAAACTAAAATCGATTACAACAAAACTTACTATCCAGAAGCGGAAAATTTTATAATTAAACATCTTAATATCTCTATTCCTACTTAATACAATGATGCACTCTTCATGCAAAACCAAAATAAACCTAAAGCTGAAAAAGAAAATCTAACTTCAACTACTACTTAGAATAATAATCCTAACAACTCTACTTCTCAAAAAGAAACACTTGACAATCTCATTCAAGATCAAGAAACTCCTTTTTAATAAGTTTTTCTACAAAAAACATTAAAGCAACTGCTGCTTCTAAGATTATGATGTCCTCTACTATTTGTAGGCTATTTATAGATAAGAATAATGATAGTAGGAAGGCAGTAAAGCCTATTATAGTAAAGGACCAAGAATATATTGACCAGACCTAATATACTAGGCAGGTTATGGTATCCTTTACAGCTGTGCAAGCCAAGCTTAAAAAGTGAGCAACTCTGTAAAAGACAATACAAATACTATCTCTATTTTCAATGCTTCATCTACTGAGATAGATAAATGCTATATTAAATTCTTAAAACAACATAACCTATCTCAAATTATTGAATCTGTTATACTTAAAAGATTCATTCAACATCTACATCTAAATAACTTTTTTAATTTAATAAAAATATATATAAATTTTAAAAAAACTGAATCACATATTTATTTAAAAACTACAAACCAAATACTACCAAATCATATAAAAATAGATTCTTCTCTCTATAGTATATATAGTCATTTACTATTACTAACACCTTTCAATTAGATAATTTCTAATACAAACTCTACTAATCTCTTTACATCTAATCAATCAATCTATTCAAACATTACTACAACACCTCCTTCTATTTTATCAATAATTATATCTAAACATACTTCTATCCCAATTAAAATTAGTTCAATAAACATAAATAGTTTCTCTTAACCTAACAAAAAACTTTTCTGAATAGAACTCTTATAAGAAAACAACTTGAATATTTTTGAACTTTTTGAAACACATTTATTCTATAAAGAAAAAAAAATCTTTAATAATCGAGTTCAAAATTATACCAGTTTCTGGAACTCATATACAAATCCTCACCAAGCTGATGTTGGTATCTATGTATACAAAAAAATTTTTAAATATATTACCAAATTCTATGACTATAATGATCACATAATTGGACTTAATTTTTATTTTAAAAACACACCTATTAGACTTTTCCAAATATATTTTCCAACTTACAAGAAAAAACAACTTCATAAGAGTTATATCATTTATTATCTGATTTTTTTTTATCAAAGGGGTATTCTCCTCTTTTTTAATATATATCTGATCAGGTTCTTTATATTAAATTTTAATTTTTTTTATCCTCTTTCCTAAAAAATCATCTGATAAATGACACTTCTCTAAAGAAATTCATGACCACTTAATTTTTCTTATCCAAAATAACAAATATAAGCTAATTATTATAAGAGATTTAAACAGTGTCCCAAATTCAAGAATTAACAGATTTTCAAAAAAACATTAATTCAAAAAGCCAAATAATTCAATATCTAATTAGCTTCCAATTTAAGAACATTTATCACATTTTCTATACCAATACATCAAATTTCACTTTTAGTCATAACAATATTCAAAGTCGAATCAATCAAATATGGACCAACTTATTTATTACTAATATTGACTATACAGAAATTTTTCTAATTGGTATAATCGAATCTAATCAATAAATTATAACTCTTGAAATCTCTATTATAATCAATAAATCCAAACCTTATAAACAACATAAGCATAAAGTTTTTATCTAAAAAAACTGTACTAAAGAAAATCTTGAAAACTGTAATAAACAAACTACCAAAAATCTTTAACACTTATATTTAATAATCTTATTAATCTCAAACCAAAACCAACTTAATATTATATAGATCAAAATTTATAAAGTATTAATTAAGGCCTCTACTAAATATATTCTTTTTAAAAAAATTAAAACTATTAAAGAAATTCATGATTCTCTATCATCAAAACACTTACGATTTTTTTTTTGTTACAAAGAAATTCAATTTCTTAAAAATCATACAAACTCAACTAACTTTAATATATTACTCACCAACTATCAAATCAAATACCCAAATTGCATACTTTAATCAATATTATCTTCATTAACTCAAATTAAAGAAGAATTTCAAACTATTAAAACTGCACTTAATCACCAATATTAACAGTCAATCTATGATGAAATTAAAAAAAAAATAAAAAAATGAAACAAATCTTTCAAAGAAACATCTAAACTTTTTTACAAAAAATTATTTAAAAAATATAATAATATCTATATAAATAGACAACTTCTTAACAATAACCTCCTCACAGAACATGATAAAATATTAAATATAATTAAACATTATTTTACAGAATACTTTAAAACCAAACCCTTTGAAACTATTTTATCAACATCTGAATTCTACTCCATATCCTGAACTTGAATCTACTACCAAAATCTTATTCATGAAATTATTGAACAATAATGAAAAACACTATCTCCAATTTACCTAATCAAAAAGCAGCAGGCCCTTTAGAAATCTGCTATGAACATATAAAATATGTTAGTTCAAAAGCACAAAACATTTTTCAACTCTTTCTAAATAAATGTTTTCATCTACAAAAAATTCACTTAGACTAAAAATTTTCTAATATCTTCTTAATTCCTAAAAATCTAATTGGAACTATACATTAAATTTAGTTTATCCAATTTTCATAATAGAACTCTTTAAAAAAACCTTCACTAAAATATTTACAAATCAATTAAATAGCATTATCTTTTATAACAACCTTCTATTAAATCTAAATTTTGCAACTTCAAAAAACTCCTTTATATACCTTTTTATATAAATTCTTTACAACAAAATTGAACATTATATAACTACCAACAAAGAAGCCTGAATCTTCTTTCAAAATATGTTCAAAAGTTTTGATAAAATTAATATATCAAGACTCCAAGATATCTGTAAAAAAATAGAAATTTTTTCAACAGAAATTAACCTAATTACAGAACTCCACTCTCATCAATTTGCTAGAGTAATTACTGCTTATAGCCTTATTTCACAAATACTAATTAACTCTAAAATTAAACAAGATGAAACATACTTACTTCTCTTATAAAAAATTTATTATAACTTCATACTCTATTTTATTCAAAAAAAATACTAAAACTATTTATTAAAAATTTTATATAATCTTCTATTGATATTATAACTAATACAACATCTCTTTTAATAATAATTCCACCATTGGTTTTTATGGATAATATTATCTGGCATTGTAAAAGTGCAAATATAATGCAAAATATTATAAATGATATCTTTAAATTATAGAAATTCAATAATATAAAAATTAATACTAACAAATCAGACTTACTTCACATTAAACCCAAATTTCTATCAAATCTAACATTCATTCTTTCAATAAACCAACAAAACATTTTATCTAGAAAACCATAAGATGTAATTCGATATCTTGGCATTTTTTATGATGACAAAGAATCTTCTAAACCAACATTTGACCAAATTTAAAACAAAGTTAAAAGCTTTCTAACTCTTATTCAATATAAAAAAATAATACTTTCACAAATTTCATTACTTTTCAACTTAATTCTATAACCTTTATTAGAATATCTATTTTAAATTATTTTAGTTCACACAAATACACAATCTAGATTCTCTCGTCTTTTTATTATTCATACTAAAAAAATGCTTTCTTTAGCAAAAAACACTAACAATATAATCTTTACTAACCCACTTATTTTTAATTTACTAATCTTTAACAATATTATTCAAAAAGTTAGTGTAGCTAATACTGAATGAATATTTAATACATTACCAATTCTTAAAAACATTGGTATCCAATGAATTAAAAGATGGCTAACTAAAATATAGTCATCTCAACTTTCATCAAATACTCTAACTAAACATTATCTCAAAATGCAAAATTATACTTTACTTTTTTATCTTTTACAACTAGTTTTAAATAACATCTTATCCTTAATTATCTTACAAATCTCATCTTTTTTCTTATTAATACCAAAAAATACTTATACTATCTATGACATTCTTCTTATCAACCTATCCACATCTACTATCAATAGTCTTAGAAATAATAAAATCATATTTCTTGACCAAATTACTACTGCAAACTATAAAAATATTTTTACATAAAACAATATCTACTTACATACAAACAAATCTAATAAAAGTTATCAACCAAAATAGTTTATTCAAATTTTATACTTAAACCAATCTAATACTATAACCCAAACTTGGCCTTATATAAACCTTCCTACTATTTATACTTTTCTCAATACAATTAAACTAATATCATCACTCCTATCTTCAAACTCTCACTACTTTTATCATATATACTACATAAATAATTAAACACCATATATTTCTTAACAAACCTTTCTACAACAAACCTTTCTACAGCAACCATTATTTTTTGAAATTTCTATATTCACTTCAGAATTCTCACAACTACTACCAACTACTAACTATCCAACAACAAACTTTCATTCATTCTTTCTACCTTATAACACAACTATAAAATCAAAAAATTCAATAACTATTCAAATTGACTTTAAAGAAATTTTAACTCTAATCCATATATACAATACTATTATTATTCAATAAACTCCATCAATAAAACTACAAATACCACTTCTATCACATGAAGCCCAACTTATTTAACAATTTATCAATACATCATTATACCAAAAACAACTAACTAATCTAAATCAACTTATTACTTAACACAGATAAATTACATTTCTATACTGATAGATTAATTAAAAATCTACAAACTCCAAAAGCCAAATGTGATATAGAATGAATTTGTAAATATGATACATCTATAAAATTCAATGCAGCTATACAATCATATACTGATTCAACTCACATCGAACTTGAAGCAATTCTTACTCTCTTATTTGCAGTTCCATCTAACATTCACTTAAATATTTACATCAATAATACAACTGCAATCAGAAATCTTGACTCTATCACTGATTTCAAACCTATATAAACCAAAAATTAAAATACTATTTATTATATTAATTATCTTAAATGACTTAAAAATATTACTACTATTTTTTATAAAGTTAAATTACACTCTACAGACTTTTTTTACAACCAAGCAGATTCACTTACCAAACAAGAAACTACAAACTTATTCTCAAAATTAACAACTCAAAATTTAATACCCCAAACTATTTTATATGAAATAACTACCTAATCCTTTTTAAAGTTCGCACCTTCATTAAAAACATTATGATTATTTATAAAATTATCAAATGATCAAATTTAAAATTTTTCTAAAACATCACAAATATCAAATAGTCATTAAAATTTAAAATCATTTTTTTACTTGAAAATAACTAACAAAAATACTCTTTCTAATCAAAATTCTTATTAATAACCTACCAACTATGCAAAATCTTAACATCTGTTACCTATATCTCTATACTACTTCAAATTGCTCTTGCTGTACAAATACTAAAGATACTCTTCATTTATTTTTTTGTACTAGTAATACTATGAACATTCTACAATTACTTAAAAATACAATACAAGATACTCTAATATCACTAAAAATTACCAATATAATTCCAACAACCTTACTAAATATTCTTTTAAATTTTGTATTTAATATACCAAATCTTCAATTTAAACATATATTATATATTATTACTAAAACCTTTACTTCTATTACTTATAAAAATTTCAAAACACTTATTAATAAACAAACTGATGACCTCCTATTCCAGCTCTCAAACAATCCATTAAACTGGTTTTACAAAGATCTCTGGTCTACTTGCAATACATATCAACACCAATAGAAAATATCTTGTAACATTACATCAAAATCTAAATATACCAAAATTTACTTACCAATATCATAAAATTCTTCAAACAATACAACAATCTCTTCTTAAACTATAAATACTAATTCTTTTATTATTAAATGGCTTATACAAGGTTAGTCATTAACTACTTGTATTCAATAATGTTCAGACAATTACTTGAAGGTCTTCTTTAATCTATTCTAACTAGAACCTAATTTGAAATAGTTGCTATAATATTCATAGAAAATAGAAGATGTAATGTCACATTGGGTGCCAACTTGTAACACAAATATAGTTTAGAAATCTTTAATTTTAGAATTTATGATTCTATATGTACAAAGTTTCTACTTGAACATTATATTAATAATAAAAAAAAAAAAAAAAACCACTCTAACCAATGAATTGCTTTTTGACATATCTAAACCCAAATCTTTATCTTCAAGTAATTAAATAAATATCAACCCAAAGCTAATATTGAGTCTGATTGATATTAACATGCCTTTACTAATTTTACTAAAGATAAAATTTTCCAAACCTTAAGTCAACTAACTAATTACAAAGCTTGTAGTCTTTTTGGTATTAGTTATAAAATACTAAAACATTCAGATCTAATATTTATAGCAGCTATAACTTTATTATTTAATAAATGTCTAGCATCAAACTTATTTCTAAATAATAAAAAGTAAGAAATAATTTTTTCTATATTTAAAATCTCATATTTGATAATAATCTTACTAATATCAAGCCTATCACTTTTTTGAATATATTAAAAAACTTTATACAAAACTTCTTACTAATAGACTCAATAATATTTTTATTTAACATCTATTTTATCTTTATACAATTTTATTGTTCTTTTTGGCAATAGTATAGCAATTTCTATATATATTTTAAACAACATTATCAAAGATGTTTTCTATAATTTTAAACAGCTTTAGATATTATTACAGAACATAAAGCTTATAACTTTGTTAATTTTAATCTCTTTTACAAATTCTTATTATAACTACAAATGTTTCAACATCTTATTAATTTTCTAACTAACCTTTTTACTAATGATTACAATTATGTTATAACCATTCTTGAACTTACAAACTTCTATACAGTCAAAAACAACATTGACCAAGAAGAAACAATTATACTGCTCTTTTGAAGGACCCTTTTATCAGCAAAATTGCTAATTATTTTTATGGATATACTTTAAATACCTTATAAAAAGCTATTTTTTCTTTACTTTAATTATAAAATTTACAAATCTAGAATAGCAAGTAGTATGGGTTGTAGATATTGGTATAGTTGAAATATAAATCAGAAGAGTGATCATGTTGTTTAGCAAAAGATATATCTGTATTGGTCTATATAAATAACACCTTCTGAATAGCATATTCTAAAAATAAACTTGAATTATTTACTAATATGGCATTATTCTTTTACTACATGGCAGGTATACAAATTAATCCAACTAAATTTATTTTGATTTCCAATACATCACTTATTGATGAACTTTTTTTTTTGCATTATCAATTAAATCTATTTCAGCTAGCCAACTATTTAAATTATTTGATTGCTGGTTTATATTTAACAGATTCATATCTAAACAAAGCTAACTAATTCAAGCTGAAGCACTCAACTAATTAATATTACTAGTACAAAAAAAATTACTGATAAACAAACAACATATATTATTAATATGGCAATTATACCTACTATTGAAAACAGACTACATAATATTATACTCTTACACTCTATATACAATAATATATTATTTAAATACCTTACTGTAGTTAAACATAAATCCAACTTATTTAGATCCTTTTCTAATAGCTCTATGCTCAACCTATATATATATAATATTCATAATTTTGGAATATTTAATTGCAATATTACATTATTAATTTTCAATAACAGATTAATGACCCTAATATCCTTGGCATAACAACAAAGTTTAGATTACAACAACTCTAAAATAAGCTTTGATCTACTACTAACATCCTTCTACATAATTAATCTGTTATCAATAGATGCAACAAACTTATTTTTAATTTTAAAATCATTTAATTACTTCAACATCTCAAAATCACAATCTTTGATAATCATAATATATATACTATAACCAAATACTATACATACTGGTAATCAACAAATCAAACCACTACTTATACAACATCTAAATATATCATCTTTAAAAAACAATTAAGAAAACTTAACATCCTATATCTAAAACAACTATATGTTGGGTTTACCTATAACAATATAAAAATCATAAAAAAATTTGCTAACTTTGAGGCCTGCATTCTTTTCCAATTTATTTTTAGTAATAATTAAAATTTTATAAAAATCTTCAAATGCTAGAGAATTTGAAAATGGTACTCAGAAATTAAATGAACAAGTTTTTTATTTTTAGATAAGTCGAAAAAGCAAATTTTTGCATATGAAATTTTGGTGCATCAATCATTTACCAGGAATGGAGTACGAAGTAAATAGGGTATAGTTTACTAGCAAGTGAAATAGTGTGTGCAATTCTCAACATATGATTTGGTAATCTGTCATTGTAACTTTGGTAGCACCCCGAACAATACTTTAAAAGGTAGGTACTAGGAACGAATGCCTCTGTATGCAAAATCTTGGTCTGCGTGAATTATTCATCATTCAATATATATTTTTCATATATCTACATGAGATACAAAACTCTCATGTTTATTATTTAAATTTACTTTATATAAAAAAAAAAAACCATATAAATGAGTGCATACATCTGTAAAATCAAAGATGCAATAGCAAACAATAGTAAAAATAATATTTTTAGGCACAAAAATTAGTGACCTAATATAAATTTAAAGGCCTCAATGCTAAATATTTGGTAATTTTCATTTTCATTGAAGTTTTTATCAGGTAATAAAATGATAATCACTAATCGTCAAAGGATTAATCAAAAGAATTTATCGATCATTACTAAATACGTAATGGGCGCTAAATGTCTCATAGATTTTAATGTTTTTTGCAGGGCCCAAGAATTTTTGGTGAAACTGAGTGATGCTAGCTAACCAACTATATAGCAAAATTATCAGTCAGACAACGTAGTGTATACCAGGAACGGAGTTTGTACAACATACAACGTAGTGTATACCAGGAACGGAGTTTGTACAACGTACAACGAAGTGTATGGTTTATAGGCGATTCAGATGTGGATGTACAAAATCTTGGATATGATTGGATGATCGATCCTTGTGACTTTGTGTAGCACCCCG
>CAJVQA010009889.1:0-11763 GCA_910591915.1 Cetraspora pellucida | reverse complement strand
GCGGCATAACCATTTTTCAAGCGACAATCCGTCGCATTTGCCCCATCTCTGAACTCGACATATTACCTGTCACAATACCTTAATTTACTATATTCATATATAGTATTATACTTTTATTAATGAAAATTTGTACTATGTTAGTACAGAAAGTTTTTGGACAATAATTCAGTTTGCTTGAATAATTTGTAATTCTCAGTTTGAAGATAATGAGTATTTGATTTAATTAAAATAGTATAAGAAATTTCGAAAAGTAAGCAATAAATTAAAATATGTCAGAAAAACATGTAATAATAGATAATTTTTTACTATATATCATCAATTAGAAGCAACCTATCCAATTTTGTATAAAGATTATATCTTATTAATAAGATTTGATCAAATTATAAACACCCTCTTTAGCTTGAAAATTGATATACATTATAAAAAATTCGGTATCAACGATTACTTGCTTAGTTTATTAAACATGCAATCAATGAACATGGGTTATGTAATTCTAAGATTGCACAACGCGAAGCATAAAATGTTAGATTGTTATTATCTCAAAATCATTATACTAATCAATGCTAACATTTTATAATAATTGTTTTGTAATGACTATGTAAAGGAACATCCCGTTAACACAATTCTTTTTAACCAAACTGAAAATCCTTGTTTAATAAATACAGAAATGTTAATTAGATGAATCCAATTCATTAGATTCAGATTCATCGACTATAGTATATAATTCTCGCGATTTGATGGCCTCACGAGGTAGTTCCGGCAATGCCATCATCAAGTCATAATTGAACGTTACCACCGGCTGCCTGTTTAGTAATGATCTAATTAATGTGCCACTTGTACAAACTGTTTCACGGAAATATGTTGTTAGTCGCAATGCATTTCCTACATTTTCTTCAAGATCAGAGCCCATAAGATTGAATGACAACACATCATCATGAACGTATATAAGTGATGATTGTTGCTGATTGTACATTGGAATTAGTGTACTTAAATGGATGGTCGTACCATTAACCAGTCCGATGTGGAGGCACATTTCATTTACCTCTTCTTCAGTCGGGTGGTGTATAAAACTCAGAAGCCTGTTAAACTCGTAAACAGCCTCTGCAACCACCACGACGGAATCTTCAAATCCATTATTTCCGAATTTGACCAAAAAAAATGGAAATTGAAGATCGAACTGGTTATTTACGACCGCCGCAAAATCCGATCTTGATGAGCCCTGACCCGCATTTCCGGAAATCAGGTGTTGAAACTCCCATGTTGGAAGGAGTTTCGAGTGGTGAATCGAAAATACCGCAGAAAAGATCTTCGACCATAATTCAATTTTAACGTGGCTTTCGGAAGGACTGCTGCCAACGCCGCGGCAAGGTGTATGTTTATATAGAATGATGGCCAAAATCACAGAAACGACCGTTAAGTCATCGATATCATAATAGTTTATTTCCTTATTATAAAATAGCAACCTTATAAAACTGGCAGGTGAGATTTCACGAGAATGAATTATGCCCTTATCATAAAGTGACCACAGTGCTGTGGTGATTGACTTAAGTTGGTTATTGGGATGCTGTTCAAAGGTGGCAGAAACGGATTTGATCTTAATTCGTGGTGTTGATATAATATTGAATCTACGTTTACCGTTCCAACCCGCTTTTATAAATGTTTCGTAATTTACCACCGACCATTTTAACATGGCAATGAAATGCCGAGCGCGTTGCGACACTTCATCCACATTATGAAATTGTAAGTCGGAAATCAACCTGCAATATTTTTTCACACTATTATGTTTTCCTTTGTGGATTATTCTTCGCGTCGCATAATTGGGCGTGGTTATGTTATCAACATTTCTATCATTTTCGTTCGCCCTCTTCTTTCCTCTCTGGATAAATGACATGGACGCTTGATATGATGACTCTCCACTTTCTTGATCCTAGAGAATTCCGGAATAATCAAAAAATTTAATAATAATGTTTATTAAGTAGTATAATTCAATGAAGTCACATTCGCCATATTGTTTCATAAGATACCTTTTCACTGTATCGAAACAATAGCTTGGGCAAATTTACAAAAGGCAATTTAATTGTAAAGGGTTTAACCAATATTTGAAAATATCCTACCTTATCTGGTTCTGAATCTTGACTTTGCATGTTGTCTCTCCTAATGTTTGCTGTAAAATATGTTTTTTCTCTCATATTAGTTTTCGTTTAAACTTTGGAAAGATTTGAGAATATTACTTTTGGTATTGTTTACATCAACGATATCAAACGACCTCTTTTTATATGGTCAAATTGTGTGTAACAACAACAACGAAGCGGAGTCTAAGCACGTGACACACGATAAATACGTATGATTTATTGGTTTATATACGTATAAAAGATAGATAGATGCGTATAGAGTAGAGTCAAAATGGTAAAACAAAGCTCGAATCACTAACTCTACTATCTATAAACCCAGGTTGATATCTATAGTTAATAAATCCATATGCTTTAACAAACCAAGTCGACTTAAAAATATCTTAAATATAAAGCATAGACCTTATACGCGAACAAGCTTATTTTCTTCAAACACCTAACTTGAAATCTTAAGCTTTAAGAAAAAAGACAACTGCTTTGTTAATAACTACTTTTGTTTTGTGCATTTTGAAATTTAGACATAGCTTTTTTTCTTTACCTCTTGCGGAAAGTCGTGTCTAAGCCAACCTCTCTTAAATTAGAGATTATTAGAGATTATTTTTAAAGTTAGTTTTCTAAAACATATAAATAAGTTACCCGGGCAATTGATTTACATTAGCCAATCAGACGAATTTCTGGCTATGACACCTGATTAGTTGTCTATCCTTGAATTTTTATTGGCTGATTAGGTAACCGTCAATATGATTGTATTTTCATACTAATTAGCCAATAAAAATTCAAGGATCGACAACCTTGTCACATGTAAAATTTTTTAATAGTAGGTCAAATGATTGACGCATCCAAATTTTATAAGTAAAATTTGTATAAAATTTACTTTCTAACCAAAAAAAAGCTGTCAGTTTAATTTCTGGGTATAAGTTTATAAATTCTTTAACATTATAAGGTTCTTTCTGTGAAATTTCAAAAGTGGTTAAAAATAAATATTTAAATAATCTAGTTCACAAAGTTGGCCAATTTTTTTACGATTTTTTTCTTTGTTTATAAGTTATGCAGGTGATATACATCAATTATTCCAAAATAAGTAATATGAAAACATTTATGTACTAAATTTTTTTAATTACATAAACAATTAGTAAAAATTGTAAAAATATTGGCTAACTTTATTGGTTAGATTATTTAAAGATTTATTTTTAACCATCCTTGAAATTTCACAAGATGAACTTTATAATTTTGAAGAATTTATAAACTTATACTCAAAAATTAAACTAATAGTTTCTTTTTGGTTAAATAATTACAGAAAATAAATTTTGTACAAATTTTACTTATGAAATTTGGATGTGTTAATCAATTGACCTTATATTAAAAAAATTTACTTCATAATTTGCATGACAAATTGTGTATCTATTAATCATACTTTCAAAAATATAAAACATAGTAGTCTAAACCTACCTCAGGTTATAGTTAGTAATAGAATTACTGAATTATAGCATTATAGCATTCTACTATATGATAGAATTAATTTTATTACAGTGTCTAATTGCTATAAATATTATATATCATAATGATATAACCATAATGTCATAACTGTAATGTAATAACTAGCATTAATTAAAATTTAGCATATTTATATAAACTAATTAAACTTAAGATTTTGCAAACATACTTATTTAAAACACCTTATAAGCTATACACTTTATGATTTTATTATTCCATTCCTGGTAATGCTTTTAATAAAATTCAAATATAATTAAATTAAATTTGTCTAATATCAAATAAAGGTTTTTTTGTTTTCATTTGGCAACACATAAATATAAATATTATCTTTTGCTATTGATTTACAACATAGTTCTAATATCTACAATAAAAGGTAAAAAGATATACTCTGAGTAATACTTTATAAATTATGTCTTTTAAAAAGAATATATCTTTTTTTTTTAGATAATTTTAGATCTGTAATATAAGATTTTGTATTTTTATTATTATGTTAGTTTTGTAAGATATTATTATTATGAAAATTTGCATAAATATAGTTTGCAAAATCATAAATACAATATAACTTTTGTGAAATATTTTTTAAATATTTATAATTTAGACTACCATTTGAGTTTACTAAAATTTTTTATTAAATATTTACAAAAACTTCTATTGTTAGCTACTAAAATGTTATAAAACATTTATTTGTTTCTAGATTTTAAGTTATTCTATATATTACAAGTTAATTATAATTTAAATTATATGTCATAAGGTTTTTAAACTTAAAGTTTAAATTATTAGTTTAATAAATTAATTAATAAATTAACTATTAAATTAATTATAAAGCAATAAATTAATTATAAAGTAGTAAATTAATTATAAAGCAATAAATTAATTATAAAACAGTAAATTAATTATAAAGCAGTAAATTTACTTATTTCTTTTAAAGAACCAGACAAGATTTTAAGTATAATAATATAGTACTATTTGGTTTTTGTGATTTTTTATATAAATAGTTGTTATTATTAAATTTAATTTCTTTAATTTTTTGTATATTAACTAACTAAATTGCAGAATATACTAAACTAAATTCTTTATTTTTAATTTTTTTATATAACTAATTTGTAAGATCAGAATTCTTTCTGCAAATTCTTTATACAAATTTTAACTAAAAATTTGTCTGTACAAAAACATTTATAACTATTTATTTTATTAAGTTAACTTGTCTTTGGCTCTTAAGTAAACTTGTTTAGTACTAAATTTTACATTTATTTTAAAAGTTTTAAATTTTTAGAATTTAGCTCATTGAGAAAAACATACTGATGACCTTTGGTCTTCAAAATTTATAATTTTTTTTTTTTTTTGTTAAAGGCCATATATGTGGTGATACTTTATTGACTTTATATCAGGTTAGCTATTACAACTATTTTTACAGGGATGAAAGTACAGCTAGTCATATGTGCAACTTTTGGTTACCTATTTAAGTAGTCTGCCCTAAGGTTCTACACTAGATGCCATATCTATAACTTACTAAGAGATTATTTATTTAAACACTTTGATCATCTGCCCTGTTATATTGAAATTTTCAACTAAACTCCCATATATACCTAACTGGTATACCATCTAAGCAGTATGGTACCTACCTTTTTTGTACTAGTTCTCAGGCTATTATACATTTCAGAATACATCACTTGCAAGTAAGATGCAAGAGGCCCTCTGTTGTTAACTATCTATCTACTTTTAGAACACTAATACAGACTATTCTTACAGAGTTCATCCAAACTCCAGTACTGACTTCACAGCATATTCCTAGTACTTTTAATATACCCCTGCTTTGAATTCAGACTCCCAATCCAGATAGCCTGAAAGAACTGTAACCTGTTCTTAGTATATTAAGACCAGCCCAATATCCTTTTTCTCTGGTTCGAAATCTAGTAACCTGGTTGGTAGTACTCCTCACCCAATATTCTTGCTCACCTGAATCCTTCACATTGGTATTCATTTCCTAGGTCTAGCCTTTATAGTAGTATTATCAAAGATTTATGTTATCTCTCTGCTTAGTATTTTTAAGTGGGCTCTGGCTTCATAGTTTTACAGATTTACATGGCCTGAAGACTTATTTTGGTTTTGCACTTCCAGTACTAGTTTGCATTCCTCTGTGTAACAGGTTGCATAGATGCCCCAAACCTGTCAGTCATGCTGGTGTGACCATAGTTACAGGTATCCTATTCTACCAGATTGACAGAATGCCATTGCTGTAATACCATCTATATATTATATAAGTAATTATCCAAATTTTACTGTTGGTGAGTTTTGAACTCACAATCTACCATTTGAGCATATGACAACTTATCTACTTCATTAAGTCACCATATCCTAAAAATTTATAATTTTAATCGTTATATAAAAGATATTGTCAAAATCTACTTTATACTTTTAAGTAAAAGTGTAAAGTACATTTTTCTAATCAAAACAAGCTCTAAACAAAAATTTTAACCAAATATTGACTAGACTACAGTCAAATTTAATTTTTATTTTCTTGTAAAAATTTTTTTTATTTTTTGTTTCTACTCTGGTCTGTTCACCTTTACATGTTTTTTATATAACATCAGATCACTTCTTAATTTATATTTAATTAAATTTATACTAAATTTACTAATATATTCTTAAATAAAATCTTACTTAATATACATTCTACTCTTTTTCATATTTGGTTCTAATTAATTTTACACAAAAATTGTACTTTGTACTAATACTACATTATACTGATAACTAGTATTTAGTTATACTCACTATTCTAGTTTATTATAAATTATAATTTTATAATATCTTATTATATAAAATTACACAAATCTATATTAAACTATATCTTATACTAAAACCTTTGTACTTGCTTATTATCCTTGCAAAATCATATACTTACAATTTTTATTTAACAAAATATTTTAAAAATGCCTATTCTTACAATAACTAAACCAGACTTCTATAATATAGATTATTATTATTCTAAATACAAAAGCTGTTATAAACTTGGTATAAATGAAGAAACTTCCAAATTACTCTGTGTTCTTTTATTATATATTAATCCTAATCAATATAAAAGTCTTAAGAAAAAATAACATAATTTCAAAGTTCTCACTCAACTGACTATTGGCATATGTTTATATAGTTAATTTTTACTTTTCACTACTATAAAATTAGTCCATTTATTATTCTTGGTCTCTCTAATATGCAAACTTCTCTAATTATTTTTACTAAACACTTTGAAAAAATCAGTAATACCTACCTGTATCTCCTATTATTAAACAACTTTCAACTCAATTTTTTAACTTTACTATATTTTTTCTTTATTCAATACCAATACTACACCAACTGCTATTATTTCTCATTCTTAATATATTCATATATGTGTTTTATATAATGTTAAAAATCTTTCTTGTGTTCTTTTTCAAAAAAAAAACACTTTTTAGATTATATTATAACAATTCTTTTTAGAACTCAGCTTATTTATCATAGTTGTAGTCACAGAATTATTGATATTAAATTATATTATCTTCTTTAAACTAAACCTTAATTTTAAGAACAAAAGAAAATGGCTCATATATCCAAATTTATTTTACTTAACAAAACTAAAAAAATAGAACTTTTTAAAGAAATTTTATCTAAATTTCCTAAAAAGAATACCAAATCCTAATAACAAAAATATGATACCTCTTAAGATCTTGACTAGTTAAAATTATTTCCAATTACAAAAAAAATGGAATCCAACTTAAAACTTAATATTCTATTTTCTCAACAATTATTTGATTGTCTTAAATATAATTTAATTCAATTTGTATCTGAAAAAACTATTCTTTCTGAAAATCTAAATATTAAATCTATTTTTAAATATTTTTTTGATTAACTATTAAAAAATATAGTAGAACAAAAACCTAAATTCTTGGTGGACTTAGTTCATAAACTAATCTATTAATTGATACTCATATTCTAATTCCTATAAGAATTTTAATTAATATCTTAAAACTTATTCTTTCTAAATTTCTTACTATATTCTTTCAAAACTCAACTATAAAAAAATTTTCCAATCTCATTATACTATTCCACTATATACATTTCAAAATCAACTTCAAGTCATTATTAATCTTACTTGTTTATACCTTTTTCTTAACTCTATTTATAAAACTATTTATATAAAAAAATTTGCAAAAGATCTAAATCTTCAACTACTTCATCTCACCTTACATTATAACATTAATTATAATTTAATCAACAAAGCTCCTTTCCAAATACAAAATTATAAAAAGTTAAATGTTAATATTTCTTTTAACATTAATACTAAAAAATTTAAAATTTCTTTTCAAATATCTTCTTTTAAACCATATAAAGCAATTCTTAAAAATTAGTTTGATAAATTCTTTAAAATTTATAAATGTTATTCTTCAAACATCATCAAAACCAAAGTTCTTAACTTTCTTAAATATCAAACTGCAACTAAATATATTGAAGAACATAAAAAGCTACTACTGTACTACCTTAATCCTTTATTGTTGAATTTATTATATCTCTTCAAGAATATAATCTATTAGTTAAAAAACTTGTTTTTTTTCATGTTCATATTTACAAAAACTCTAATAAACACAAATACATAGTTCTTTCATCTGATACTGAACATAAGTTTCAAAATCTCTTTACATATTACTTTTATCAATCCTTTAAAAAATTTTTTGCCTCTGTTTTTGACAAATCAACTCCATCTATCAGGTTTAATCAACAAGCATGAACTCATCTTACTTTAGACTTCTTAATTTTTCACAAAGATAATGAATATTCAGCTTTATTCAAAATTTCAATTTCAATTAAATTTCTTTATAAACTTGCTAATTTTACTAAAAAACAATTCATAGAAATCAATAAAACTGATCATAATATTAATTGTTAAACTTATTACTTTTATGAATACTTTAAAGCTTTTTTTTAAGCAGCAACTCAAAATGATGAAATCTTCAACTTAAGCTATAACCAAGCTATTAAAAAAGTTACAATCCAAATTACAGATATTCATTTTCTAGCCAGAATTATTATCTACTTTGAAATACTTAAACAAAATAATACAAATTTTTCTATTTCTTTTATCTGAAAAAAATACAATAAAGACTATTGCTCTTAAGCTGAATCTCTTATTATTAAGGAATTTAAATATATTATTCTAAAAAAAATTAATGACTTGACTTTTTTAAATCTATTATCTCTTAATCTCCTTTTCAATAAACCTTTTTGCAAGTAACATTAAAGCAGCTGTCATCTCTAAAATTATGATGTAGTTTACAAACAGTAAGCCATTTTTAGAGAATAATTATATAAGTAGACAGGCAGTAAAGTCTATTTATATAAAAAACTGGGATTATGATAGTCAGGCCAAATATATAAAGAAGATTACAGTATCTTTTGCAGTTGTATGAGCCAAGCTTAAAATAGTAAGTGATCTTGCAGAAACTCATTACTCATCCTTGAATTTCAACTCCTCTTCTAACTTTAAGGATCCTTCTAGTTACAATATCTTTTTAATTCACAATAATCTTTTGAGTCTATCATTTAATCAAACACTTCTAAATTTTTTTCAATATCTAAAAAATAATCTATTTAATAAATTATTTAAAATCTTTATCAATATTACACTTACTGAAATGCATGTTTATAAAAACTTAAATAATAATATAATACCAAATTACATACTTCTTTTTAAATCATTTTATTATCAATACTATAACCTACTTATTAAATTATATTAACAATTTTCAGTTTCTAATTTATTAACAGATTCTGATTTCTTTAATACTAACAACTTTAATATTACAATTCCCATCTCTCCTATATTACATTTATCTGACACTATTTTAACTAATAATATCTCTTTTTTTAAAACATCTCTTATACCTATAATTTTAATTCCTATAAAAATTGGTTCTTTAAATATTAATAGTTTACTTTAATACTCAATAAGAGCTCATTTATTGATATTATTAATTAATATAACTTTGATATCTTCAGATTATCAGAAACTTATTTTAGTTCTAAAGAAAAAAAATTCTTTAACAAAAATCTTCAAAATCATAACAGCTTCTGGAGTTCTTATAAAAATCTTTGTCAAGCTAGTATTGAAATTTTTATATATAAAAGAATCTCTAAATATCTTGCTAGAATATACAATTATAATGGTTATATAATTGGCTTAGATCTATATTTTAAATACAACTCTATCTGCATTTTTCAAATATACCTTTCTATTTTAGAGAAAAAACAACTACATACTAAAATTTAAGAACAAATTATTTTATTTTGTAACAATTTTAACTATTAACTTATAATACTTGGTAATTTCAATAGTGTTTCAAATTCTTGCTAAGATAGAAACCCTTTAAAAAACACTTCTATTCTATAATCCCAAATTCTTAAATACTTAATCAGTTATTAATTTAAAGATATATACTGATTTTTATTCTTTACAACATTAAACTTTACATTTTTTCACTCAACCTCTAATAGCAAAATTGACCAAATATGGACAGACTTAAACATATTTCAAATTGAATATACTGATATCCTTAAGGATATCTTATCTGAATCAAATCATAAAATTATTACTCTAGAAATTTCTATAACTATCAACAAAACAAAATTCTTTAAACAACATAAAAAAAATACTTTCTTTGGAAATCCTGTTCAAAGGAAAATATTGAAAACTACTTAAATCAAATATTACAAAGTCTTTACCAATTACAAAACCAAATATTCAACATCTTAAATCAAAATAAACTCAATATAATCTAGAATAAAATACTTGAAGCATTTACTAAAGGTGCTTTAAAAAACATTTCTTACAAAAACATTAAAACAATTTAGAAAATTAAAGATAACAAACCTTCTAAATGATATGTATTCTTTTACAAATATAAACAAATACAATAGTTAAAAAACTATTTACAATTATCCAACTTTTATAATCTTCTTATTGAATACAAAACTAAATTTCTTGAAAATCTTATTGATGAATCACAAACTTCTAGCAACTTATATTCTTCAATCAAACATGAATTCAATCAAGTTAAATTAGTATTCAATATCTTCTACCAACAACAAATCCAAAAAGAAATACAACAAAAAATTGAGGATTGCAATCAACTTTTCTAATCACAACCTAAAAAATTTTTAAAAAAAATTTTTAAAAAATATAATAGTATACATATTGACAAACTTCTAACAAATAACTCTTTATTAACAAAAGAAGATTATATTAAACAAGCTACTAGCTCTCAGACCCAAGTGATACTTTAAGACTAGGTTCTTTGTATTTTAGATCTTAGATTCTGTATTTAATTTTTAAATAAATTTAATATATATTTAAAAATATGAAAAATTAAGAATGTGGCAACTTAGTGAAGTGGATAAGTTGTCATACCCCCAAGTGATAGGTAGTGAGTTCAAAACCTATCGACAGCGAAATTTGGATAATCACTTATATATTATATAAACAGTATTATAGTAATAGCATTCTGTTAATCAGTTGAGATAGAATACTTGTAATTATAGTCACACTAGCATGACTAACAGATCTGAGACATCTGTGTAACCTGTTACACAGAGGAATGCAAACTGGTACTAGGTGGTACAAATCTAAAATAAGTTCTTGGGCTGTATAAATCTATAGAACTAAAAAGCTAGAGCTTACTTGGAAATTCTGAGCAAAGAGATAACACAGATCTTTAATAGTATTACTATAAAGGCCTAGACCTAGGAAATAGATACCAATATAAAGGATTCAGGAGGCAAGAATCTTGAGTAAGGGGTACCACTACCAGGCTACCAGATTTTAGACCAGAGAAAAAGAATATTAGGTCAGCCTCAATATACCAAAGACAAGTCACAGTTCTTCTGAGCTATCTGGATTGGAAGTCTAGGTTCAAAGCAGAGGTATAATAAAAGTACTAGAGATATGCTGTGAAGTTAGTACTGGGGTCTAGATGAACTCTGTAAGGGTAGCCTGTATTAGTGTTCTAAAAGTAGATAGATAGTTAACAACAGAGGGCCTCCTGCACCTTACTGGCAGATGACATATTCTGAAATGTATAACAGTCTGAGAACTAGTACAAAAAAGATAGATATC
>CAJVQA010009888.1:0-11764 GCA_910591915.1 Cetraspora pellucida | reverse complement strand
AGATTTTTTTAATAAAATTTTAAGTATTTTTATTGACAAAATTACATACAAAGTACTTCAAATAACAAAAACCTTTATACATATTATCAAGCAAGTAATATTTATTACTTCTACTTACAAGAAGAAAAATACACACATATGATTTATAATAAACTTGACTAAAATAAAAACTATAATATTCTTGAAAGAATAACTAGAAGAACTAGATTATCCAAATCAATAAAATGATATTACTCTCTTAACAAAACATGTATTGAAAGTCTTATCACATTTTTACAGAATTTCCAAAATACTAATTATAAATCTACTAATTATATTAATGTAATAGCAAGTCATGTTGATAATAAATAAAATGATAATATAATGCAGATGATGAATCTGTAAAATCTGATAAAACTGTAACCCCAATATCAAGAACATTCAACTATTTAATTAATGGATATGTTCAAGAAATTACAATTCTTTAGAGAAATGAAGAAGACTTTATTAACAAAACCCTAGATGACATTATTACTGAAACCTTAGACAACAGAAAACTACCTAAATATACTAAAGAAAGATTACAAGAATAACTACAAAACAACAAATATATAAGGTTCAAAATTGATGAAAAACCTTTACCTGAAGTTTGTCAAGGATGCTTTTATATATTTAACAAAGAAGAGTTAATTGAACAATGATGCTATGAATATTATGATTCTGAAAAACATAAAACTCAACCCAATAGAATACAAAAACTCAAGAAAGAAAGTATTGCAAATACAAGTGAACAACCACTTGAAAACCTATTACAAAAATTACAAAATGCATTTCTAACTCTGACTTTAAAGAAGAAATCAATAATTTAATTGAAGACACTCTGAAAGAAGAATTAATTTGCTCAAAATATGTCATCACTTGAATTAGAACTTATAGACATTCAACAACAACTTGAATTTATTAAAAGGAATCAATTTGAACTATTAGACTTAATCAATCAGAAATTCAAAGCACAAACCAAAGTAATGGCAACATTAGCAGAAAGAGCAAAATATACTAAAGCTTTATTAGCAGAAAGTTTAAATATAATAAACAGGTTAAATAAAAATATGACAGTTTAGAAACACTTAACTATAAAGACAAAGTACAACAATTTCATTATACCAATACTAAAAGGATGCAAAAAAAAGAATCCTTAAAACAAAAAAACAAGACCTTTCTAATAGACCCTAAATTGATTACAGTATTTAATAAACATATTGCTAATAAAATGGCACAATATAACAACAACAATAGTACATAAGATCAAACACCTAATACTACAATCTTAATTGTAGAAGAATCTGAAAATTTATTATAATTACTAGTTATTTTATATTCTATTATGAATTTTAATATTACTATATTTAAAATTATATATTATATTATTAGTGTAACATTTAAAGATAAAAAATTATTATTTAAAGACATACTTGAGAATTAGCCTTCAACATGTCCAAGACATACAAAACAAAGAATTGGAAAAGATATACTACTTGCAAATATTGCATATAAAAAGAATTATCTTGTGATCTTAAAATACTCTGTACTTATTGTAAACTAGCAGAAAAACATTGTAAAAGAAACTTTAAACCTAAAGACAAAACCAAAGTTCTTGATAAAATATTTGAAGCCAAACAAGCTTTTAAACAAGCAATAAAAGAAGCTGAAGAAATCTTTGGATCATTAAACAAAGTCTATAACAATACTGAGTTAGACAATCAACTTGATACAATACAAAATACTGAAACAAGTGAATGTTCAGAACCCAAACACTATACAGCTATTCATTAAACACTTGTGACAATTGTAAAATAAAAAAACCTGCTATTATATACCAAATGAACAACAATATTGTATTTTCTGTATTAAAGGAAAAATCAACTATATATTTAAAAGCAAATCAAAGAAAAGAGAACCACATAAAGGACAATCTAAAAAACAGAAATTCTTGAAACAATATAAAAACATCAAAGAAGAAGCAGATTTCTATTATTTACTAAATAGATTCTTTATCTTTATAACAACAATTCCTATTGAACAACAAATTAAATTAGAAGTTAACCAAGAATACAAAATTATCCTTAACTATTTTACAACATTAGAAGCTAATATTCTTAACTAAACAAAAGAAAAGAACTTTACTAAGTTATTTGAAGATACTAAACCTTTATTTGCATACCAAATCAAATATAGTTCACAAAAGATTAAAAATGCAATCCAATATATCAATATTAATTTTGAACTATTAAAAGACTTTGAACAATATATAGAAGATCAACCCACTGATTTACAACTAAAACTTATTAAAGGATTGAAACAACACTTATTCTCAATATTAGTAATTACTCAAAATACTATTGAAGAAATTAAAGAATTAATCTACAACTCAAATAAATAATTACTATTTTAGAAAAAAATCATATTATCATCAAGAAAGATCACTATATAGCATAACATCACCTATTCAAAATCTGGATAGTTAATTATTTAATCTTGAAAACAAAAAATTAACAAGATGAAACACCTCTATCTATAGAAGAAGAAGCAGTACAAATATTATTAAATACATTCAACTATTATAAAAAAAAGATTACTAATATGAAAATACTAAAGATATTGTAGAAATATTCAGAAAATAGAATATTGTAAAATATATAAACAATTAAAAAACCTAATTAAAGAATTAAAAAATATGTACTTCCTATGTGTAAAAGAAAATTGAAAGTATTCTTATATTTATGTAATTATTAAAGAATATAATTTATTTAAAGTATTTATATCTATATCAAAAGACAATATTACTGAAATACAATTAATTGCAAAACATAAATATAAACTCAAGAAAAAAAAACTGATCAAGAATTAGTTGCATGACAACTCAATATAACAAAACACTCTTATACAGAATAATAAGTATTTGTATACAATTTAGAGCAACTATCTCATTAAAATATACCTTCAGAAAACAAAAAGACATATATTGGTGCAATGATATAATATATAACAATATTCAAACTTTTACAGCAGACAACATTAGAAGAAACACCTAAAGCAATTAGAATAGAAATAGGAAATTTATTTGTATGATTACTATCAAACAACCAAAATCTACAAAAAAACCAAAAAGAAATATCTAATTGGTTACCTACAACAAAAAAAACAGTTATATCATTATTGAATAATTTAATAACTTTAGTTGTTAATAACTTTAATAAGTTGACTATTATTCAGATATACATACTTTCAAACAGATCATAAATATAACAATTATCTGACAAATACAATAATAACTAAAAAAATTAATAAAGAGAAAAAAATATTACATCAATGACCAATTAACAAGATTGTATATGAATTATTCTTTTTAATACAAAGACAACAACAACAACTCTAACCATCCAAAAAATCTAAAATTGGATTCATTTTATCATCCTTACAATTAACAAAAACTCTAGCATATAACTTATACAGAAACCAGACTTTAATACAAGGAGCATATCCTGACTTTTCAGAAAGAGCAATAGCAATAGAAGAAATTAATAATATTAAACAACTAATAATAAATTTAAGTTTTAATATCAGACTATGACTAGACAGATATTATTACCATACTTAGTATAAACAATTAATTTACTTTTATTTATATTAGAAGGATACCTTATAATAAAAGAAGTGCTACCAAGAGATGAATTATTCAGAGACTTTGAAGAATTAATTCAAAAACTATTCAACCTTTCAAAACAACAAGTAACAGTTGAAATTTTAATCCAAACAGATTTTTAATAAACCAAGAACCACATATTATTTTATATCATAAAAAGAAATATATAATATACAGACAAATTACATTACAAATCCTAAAAGACCTATTAGCAGTCCAATTTATTAAAAACTTATCAGAACCTTGTAATATAATTATAGAAAATGAAATATTTGAATACTATAACAAACTAGTAGATTTATTAATACAGATTAAAAAAGAAAAAATATTAAAGTTAAAAGAGAAGGATTAATATTAGAAAATGCATATTATAATAGAACTTATCAAATTACAACAAGCAATTAATAACTTATCACTAATAAAATTTCAACTAGAAAAATACATTTATATACATAGAAAATATAAAAAAGAAGACAAAATAGCAAAACAATATAAATAACTTGCAAGATTCTATAGAGCAAGATTAAGAAAATACCAAAAAACAGAACAATTAGAATATTTCAATTACAATTATGATTATTCAAATAAAGAAACTGAAATAAAAATCTAAATAGAAAATTGTTTATAACTGAAGAAATTATTCAAAAAGGATATAACAAAGCAATATATTACCAGAATATAGTAACCAGCCTACAAATAGTGATTTCTGTATCGAGGAATACAAATTGCTAACTCTTTCTAATGATCACTTGTACCAAAATTCTGCTAAAAAAAAATTAATTTTCTTTAACAAATTATAATTAAATATATTTTTTAAACTAAATAAATCTGTTCTTTATTACATTTTATGTATATATACAAAATTTTATATCACTAGCTTAAATATTAAATAAATTAAATAACTATTTACCAAACCATTTTAAAATCACTTATACTCAAATTTAGCTTAGAAAACATGTCTTGTGCTCTAAGATAAAGTTGTCCAGCTCATCTCTGGCTTCATTTTGATATATGTTTCATTAAAAACGGCCAAAAATTAGTTATTTTATGAGCAAAAACCTCCAAATAGCTAATTCTCTTACAATTTTCTAAAAATTTGTTTTTTTCTCTTTACCCCTTCCAAATTCGGACCTCAAACACGTTTTACAACACTATTTTTTAGTGGTTCACTCAACTAACTATCATTTTACAACTATTTTCCTTTTAGTTCTTAATTAATTAACACAAAAACAAATAATTACAAATTTGTACTTATTCTAAAATTACACAATTTTGTATATACTTTATCTATTTTTAGCAGAAGTTACATAAGCCCCATATTGTACCACAAGTCATACCAGCCACAAAAAGTAATACAAAGAGTGTAATATTACACAAACTAAAAATTATTTTTTTTTGAAGCTGTCATCATTCTTTTTAATAATATTATAATAACATCAAATCAAAATGCCTACTTTAATCATTGATGAATCTAATTCTCAATGATTTAGACTATTATTATAATAAATATCCTGATTACTTTGGCATTGGTACCAAAGAAACTGATCCACTTACTTTATGCATCTTACCTAAAGATGTTAATCCTACAAAATATGAACTCAATAAGCAACAACACTACTTTAAAATGCCAATTCAACCTATGCTATCTATTTGTCTCGGTAAAAAATACCATAAAATTTTACCTCCAAACAATACAAAATTACATATACTATACTTCCTCGTCAATCTTCTAGCTCAAGTGCAATGGATGTCTCTCCAACTAAAGTGATTTCTAAAAATCACTTTAACAATATTATTACAAACTATCTAACTCACCTATTACTAAGCAACAACAACAAAATCTCCTATCTACCTCTCAAATCTTACTATCCTCTTTCCATACAAACCCATCAACTGTGGCAATTGTTTCACACTCTTAGTATTATCATACATGCACTTTATGTAAAAAGAAAGATATTCTATATGTTCTTATTCAAGAAACATGTTATGCACCAGACTACTCTACAGCTGTAATTTTTAAAGGCTTTCTATTTTATCGAGACTGTGTTCACAGTCTCCAATATACCAAACTCAAACCTCTTCCTCAAACTCAAGAACTTATCAAAGAACAACATTCTATCTTTCATCTTTTTATTTCTGCAAACTCACTAAAGAAGAAAAAATCAATTTTCTTCAAAAACTTGCTTTTAGAAGAAAAGAAAAAAAACAAAACTCTAATCAAACAAAACAAAACCAACAACAAAAAAAATACAACTAACCAATCCAGAGATATTTCTAATGACCTGGACTGGTTTCTTAACTATCCAATTAGTGAAAACATGAAACCAAATACAAAACTTAATATATCACTTGCTCAACAACTTTTCAACTTTTCAAAAATCCACTTCGCAAATTTACTACAAATAGTACTCAACCAACTACAAACCAAAAATCTCTTCAAAAACAAAGCTTTAATTATCTACTTAAAACAATGACTGCTAAAAAACCAGAATTCCTTATAGACTTTCTTTATCAATCTAGTCTATTACTCTCACCTTAACTCAATATTTCACAATATGCTTATAACTCAATACTCAAAAATCTACTTACCAAATTTACTAAACTCTTTTTTACCAAACTTAACTACTTGCATATCTTTCATTCTCATTATTCAATTCCACTTTATCCAATCTCTAATCATTACAAAGTAGCAATTAATTTTGTTCGACTATACTTATTTCTTTATAACAAATATCAAACAATTCACTATCAAAAATTTATTAAGAAACTAGAGCTCTATTCTTTTAGATTATCAATAAAATACAATTGTGAATATAATGTACCAAAACCCTTAGTCAGCATCTACAACAACAATTGCTTCACTATTACTGTTACTCTTAATATTTCCAAAACCAAATTTACTAACACCTTTCAAATTCCATCACTTAAGCTATATACTCAAACTTTAATACATGGTATGCAAACTTCTTTAAGGCCTACTAAAAATAATTCACTGAAATTAATAAAAATAAAGTTAGAAACTATATAAAATACCATATTGCAACCACACTTGCTAAGGAATGCAAAAAACTTCTAACTTCAGAGTTTCAAATTACAGAACCTACTTCTCTTCAAGAGTGTTCCTTCCTAACTACCAAAGCTGCATTCTTTCATGTTCATATATGTAAAAATCAAGATTGTAAACTTTTATCCAACAACACAGAACACATCTTCAAAAATATATCTACTCACTTCTTTAATAAGTCTTTTGAAACCTTTCCAGCAACACCAAAAGATAACTTAATACCTAAATACACTATTCATTCCTGATTACTCAATTTCTCAACTAAACCAACAATATACTGCAACTTTTAAAAAAACTATCCTACTTAATACACTTAATGAACTTGTACTTAAAGCAGACCAAAAGTTTGCTGAAATCAATAATATAGAAACCAATCCAAAACGAACTGCATTCTATTTCTACTCATATCTCAAAGCTTATCTTAATACTGCTGTTACAAATAACAGTATTGCAGACCTCAACTTGATCAAGTTTTGAAAAAATTCATTGCACCTTCTATTAGTTCACACATTCTAGCATGTATAATCCTCTATTTCCATATCCAAAATCAACTCAAATTTTCTTTTACACAAATTCAACAAGATTAAAATCAAAAATACTTCCTAGAAGCAGAAAAATTCATTATTAAACATTATGTTATTAAAATTTCTTCTATACATAATGACACTTTATTCTTATCATCAACTACTACATATAGTTCACTTTTTCAATAATTCCTTCTATAAATAACATTAATATAGCTGCCACTTCCAAAATAATGATGTCTTTCACTAAAAGTATGTTATTTTTGGAAGAGAATGATGTAAGTTGGCAGGCAGGAAAGCCTATTTATGTGAAGACCAAGCTAATAATAGTCAGACCCAACATACAGGGCAGGCTATGGTATCTTCTGCAACTATGAAAACTGAGTATATAGTGAGCACATCTATAGAAGAAAAATCCAACTTCTCAGATAATAATTCATCACATTCTTCCGAGAACCCCTTTTTATTAAACTCATACCTAATTTCTCCAAAAAACTTCCATATACCAAATATCTTTATCAATACATCAACAAAATCAAGCACTATAATTGATGATAATGAATCATTAACAGAAAACTATAATGATATTATAGACTTACCAACAACCAATACTATTAAAGTGAAAGCTTATATCAAAACCTCTAATTTACTCAAACTATACAACCTCTCTACTTGTTTTAATAAATTTCTTGCATTTTACAACTTACAACTTCTACCTTTATCACAATCAATCAGCTCCTTTTTAAAATTTATCCAAAATGAATACTCAGAATACTATTCAGAACAATATATAAAAATTTTTATCAAAACATCTAACAATAACTCACATGAAGCTCACATTTATCTTCCTCAAAAAATCAACTCTTTATTTAATTTTACACTTATTCCTTTCAGAAATCTTTTAAACTATCAAAATATTGTACTCAAAACTAACTTTTCTTCAACAAAATTCAATATACCATCACTTTCAAAATGTCAAAATCTCCTCTCAACAACTACATTCTCTGTCTCTAAACTATCTACTTCTACAACATATATAAATAACAATATTCTATCTTTAAATAACTTTAATATGATAAAATCAATTAAAATATATTCATTTAATATTAATGGCCTTCTAGACAACTTCAAACAATTAAGTTTAATTGACTATATTTCAGAAAATCAAATAGACATTATTGGAATTTCTGAAACTCATCTATTTAACAATGAGGCAAGATTTTAAACCTTCTCACAAAAACTTATAAATCATAAATGTTTCTGAACACCTAGCAATGCTCATCAGGGTGGTGTAGGAATATTAATTCACAAATCACTTGCTAAACACATTGGAAAAATTCAACTTATAAAAACTTTCTTTTAGAAATTGATATTTTTCTTAAAAATCTTTATATTAAACTAATCCAACTTTACTTTCTAACTCAAGAAAAGAAACAACTCAGAAAAGATATTCTTCTATATCTTACTCTCATTCTAAGCAAAACTAATTATAAAATAATTCTAATAGGAGACTTAAATGGAGTTTCTAATTCCAAATTAGATAACTATTACAAAAAAACTCAAACACACCTGAATACTCATTTCTAAAACTTCTTAAATCTCTTTAATTTTATAACACCTATAGACTTTTTTTTTCATTAACTCCTATATTCTCTTATATACACAATAACAGCTATAGTAGAATTGTTCAAATATGGACTAATGTTCATATTACACTCTTAGACTATATTGATATCCTACCTAATCTATTTATCTTAACTGACTACTCAATAATATTACTAGAACTTACGTTCAATATATCTATCTATCAATGAAAACTTATCAAAAAAGAACAAACTGAAAACTACCAAAACTATACCAAACAAAACCTTAAACCACTTCTTACATCTATTACCAATATAAACCACAGCTCTGAACTCAATAATATATAGAATCAAATTAACAAAATCCTAATCAAAGCAGCTCAAAAACATTTTATTCAAAAGAATTAAATTAAATCCATATTATACTGAACAGCAATTAGCCTCTCTTTCACCACTCTATAAACAACTTAAACAAGCAATTCTACTTAAAAGAAATCTTAACAAACCTAACTTTATAAAAACTTACAACTCATATATAAATAAATATGCACCAAACACTCTACTTCCACCTTTACACCCAACACTAACAAATTACAATTTTGACTCTACTATCTCTCCTACCCTCTTTACTACTGAAATTAAAACTCTAAAAACTAAAATTCATAAAGAAAAACAAGAAAACACTTTCAAGAAAATTCAAAACAAACTAGAAGAAAAAAACAATAACTTTTACCAAAATCCTAAAATATTCTTCCAAAATGTTTTAAAAAAACACAATAATAGTATCAATTTAGACTGCCTTTTATCTAACAACACACTTACTACCCAACCAACTGAAATGAAATAAGCCCTACAATCCCATTTTCAAGATTATTTTAAAAAACTATCATATAGTCCAATTCAAGAAAACATAAAATTCTACAAACTTTACAAACCTCATCCAGAACATGAACCTCTCTTTGTTAACCTATTCTTAGAAATTACTTCAGAAGAATGGAACCAAGTCATATATGATCTTTCAAACCAAAAAGCTGCTGGCCTATCTGAAACTAATTACAAACATCTAAAATACTTAAACTCTAAAGCCCAAAACATCATTCAACTTTTTCTAACAAAATGCATCTCACTACAAAAAATACTAACAATATAGAAAACTTTCAACATATTTTTAATCCCAAAGAAATTCTTATGGGACTTCATATTAGATCAAGTTAAACCTATTTCACTCATCAAACTCATTAAAAAATGCCTTACTAAAATTTTTACAACATGTCTTAACCAAATTATAAACCAACATCATCTACTAAGTGATTTAAATTTCGCAGCAACTAAAAACAGCTCTACTTATATTCCTATACAAATACTACTTAATACAATTGAACATTACAAAACTAATCATAAAGAAGCCTAGATACTTTTTCAATATATGTTCAAGGCTTTTGACAAAGCAATATTAAGCAATTGTTATATGCTTGTAAACATATTGGCATCCCTAAATCAGATCTAAATTTTATCGAATTTTCTACCAAGATAGAAAGGCTAGAGCAATCACAGCCTATTGTCTTACCAATCTAATTACACTATATTCTGGCATTGAACAAGGAGAAACTTATTCACCATTACTCTGGAAAATTTATTATGATCCTATTCTCAGCTACATAAATTCAAAATACAACTCCAAACTTCTTAAAATCTCTTCACAATCTCCTCTTGATACAATCTTTTCAACTGCATCAACACAAACAACAATACCACTTCTTGCCTTTATAGATAATACAATTTGACACTGTGAATCTAAAAATAACCTTCAAGATATTTTAAATAACATATCTGAACTATATTAACTAGATAATATTCAAGTAAACCCATCCAAATCAGACCTTATTCACATTACACCTAACAAAAAAATATTATCTTATGCAGTACCAGATACAACACCTCTCATCTTTAATAACCAACTAATTATATCTAGGAAATCCAATGAAATAATCAGATACTTAGGAATTTTCCTAGATAGAAAAGGATCAACTAAATCAACACTTGATAAAATTTTTGACAAAACCTCCCAATTTATTCATACTATTCAATACAAAAAACTTCTTCTTATACAAATATCCCATCTACTTAATACTATTTTATTACTATCAATAGAATATCTACTTCAAATATGTTCCTTTTCACAAAACAAACTCCAACAACTATCTAGCATTCTAACAAATATACCAAACACATGCTTCATTTATCTATTAATACAAACAATAACATTCATACTAATTCGCAACTACTCAATATTCCAACATTCACCAAATTTATATTACAACTTGCAGTAGTAACATAGAAAGATGCTTTAATAATAACATATTCTTAAATTAAATCTCTATACATCATATTAAAGAATGGCTTTCATAAATATGAAAACTATCTTTAACTCAAAATACAATCCTAAAAAATCATAGGAAAACTATTAATTTTACTATAATATTCCAACTCTATTACTTATACAAAAATAATATTTTCAATATGGCATACCTTACTTAATATTATTAAATCTTATAACTATCAGATTAACTTTCACAAAGTACAAGTCCACTCTGATACATTCTTAATAATTTAGCAGACTCACTAGCAAAACAACATAACTCATCACCTACATTATATCTTAACTACACAAGCATCTACAATCCATATCATATAATTCTTTGGGACCAACATTTTATAGAACACCCAGCCAGAAGCTTTACCAAAAATATCTGCAGAGCCTACATTTTAGCAATGTAGTCCTCCCAAAAACGTAACAAAGAATGGGAAGCCCTAGTCTCCTAAACCGATTGGAGATCAACTTGGTCTTTCTTTAATCACAACCAAAAAACAACTCATAATGTCACGAACTTTAAACTCAACTACCTTAAAT
>CAJVQA010009887.1:0-11765 GCA_910591915.1 Cetraspora pellucida | reverse complement strand
GAGGAATTGATCGTCGTACCCGTTCTCACGTGAGGTCCCGGCAGAGTATTTACGTCACGTTATCGGGCCTCACACTATCAAATTCATCATGATTCTCTATCGGTCCATGCATCGCTAACATGTCTTACTACAAATAAGCTTTAAAGGTACTATCATCTGGAAAGTGCCTTGTCTTTCATTAATAATGTAATTAAAAGACCCTCCGTAAGGATATTAATTGTCATGGATGATGTTGAAATATGAATCTATTTCTGTACGTACGATTTCTAAAAATTTTTGGGCCTTTTTTGTCGGCTTTTTTTTTCATAATTAGGTTAGGATTTAAGGTTAAAGTTATTAATGAAATAGTTAGGTGGATTTGGTAGGGCTTATATCTCAAATTGAGACCCAAATTTCAGCATCATCCGCGACATTATTTAAGATTTTTTTCGAGTACAATATTTAATATATTATTTGTATTCGACATATGTCCAATAATTTTTATGTGATTACAATTAATAAGTGTGAAGAGTTTTTTATTCTCTATAATTCTAATTTCTTTAGCATCTGCAACATCCACTTCAGCTATATTATACTTGTCAAATAGTTGAATTCATTATTTGTATAATCAATTGATGTTTAATATAAGATGTCTCCCACCATATTCGTTCAGCTTCTATAATAAGAGAATTTGAATTTCCTTGAGTTTAAATTATTTATAATTAATAATTTTTAGTAAATGTCACGGCTGATGCTGAAATTTGTATCTATTTTGATATGAAATTTTAAATTTTTTGGACGTATTTTTTTCATGATTGAGTAAGAATTTTGGGCTAGAATTGATAAATAAAGTGTATATGTGGAGTTTTGTTGTGCTTAAAATTTCAAATCAGACCCCAAATTTCAGCAGCATTCGCAACAATAAATATAAAAGTCTTATAACAGATAAATATGTTTTTCAAAGACATAAAGCATTCATTTTCCAAGAGGATTAATGAGATATTCCTATGAAACATCTGGTTATTAAACAATAAGAACAAGAAAATATCTATTATTTATTGCTTATTATGCGTTTTTATAGCACGGATAGTAACGTATAGCGCTGCATATAGTACCCCTGAAATTTTTCAAGAATGCTAAGGTGCTGTGTAAATATGAAAAAAGAAAATTGATTATTTGAGTCAAGATCATTAATCGGATCATTAACATAATAAATTACGAGTTTATTTACCGACAAGCCAACCAGCATCACTTAACGTGACAATTTACATATGCTAAAACCAATAACATGCTAAATTTTCACGTCATGTGATGCTGGTAAAATGACTGTCGGTCTTGTATTACGGGCACGTTGGAAGTGGATGCATGACTGACTAGCTCCAATATCATTGTTTTAGGAAAGTCATCTGGTCGAGCAAAAATAATACAATGCTTCAAGCACCATGCCATAATAAGGTGCTTGATGCTCATCTCTAATCAAATGTCCTTAAAATAGAACAAGGGTCTATTCAATATTTTTACTATTTCTCTTAATAAAAATTTGGGAAGTTTTGCCACATCACGTGAGCAAACAGTGTTAGAGTTAGGTGATATTTTAGTTTAGGCGGCCGATTATTAGTGCTGGTAAACAAATGACGTCATTGCATGATTTCACATGATGGGGTCCCGTATTCTTTACTACAGTTTTTATGTAATGTTACATAATGTTATATAATGTTATATACTTGGATTTTGTACAGTACAATCATTCAAACAAATACAGCACGATGCTTCTAGAGTTTACCTTGCATTATGCCACATAACCTGAAAAGAATTTAGGTGATTAGAAAAGCCTCAATATGCAGTAATTAAATTAACTTTGATCAAAAGATAATAATAATGAAACAAAGAAACCAGACCAATCTGAAAATAAGCACTTCGGTGTATTTTAATTATACCATAATGAGGTGTAACTGGATTATTTTGCCAAACGACAATAAAGAAACAGACAGTCTAAGAATAAGCACTTCCATGCACTTTATTCCATATTGAGGTACAATTGGATAATCTTACTTTACCGTTATTAATATTTTCAGTTACTTATTGTAAGTGTATTGTATTAGTCTGTGCAAGTATACTAACTTGGCAAATTTAGGAATAGAGCTTATAAATTAGTTCAATCGAGTAAGGATTCCGATGTGTTTGCATATGTCAATATAATAAATTACAATAGTAAGCATGCAATAATGATAATAAAATCGGATTGAATAGGTCCGCAAAATAAAAATAATTTACAGCTCAACAATATTTTGTTCATAACGTTAAAAAGATATAATAATTTCTAATGATAGAAAATAAAACAAAATGGTTTCTCAAATTGATAATTATTTTTTATATATAGACACTTTAATTAGATTTCAATTTGACAATAACATTACAAATCATTCCGAAATCGAACAAAAATTTAGAGAGATAATAGTATTAATTAACGAAATAGGAGCTGATAATGAGAATCAGTATGAATTATATAGATACAAATATCATACGACTTATAATAGCTATTTAAACGCGATTGGTGATGTGGAAGGCGCTAATAGACAAGAAATATTAGCAAGAAGATACGAAAGACATCGTATCGAGGAAATACAACCCGTATTGTATGTGGATTTTGTAGAATCAGTTGCTGTCAATCAAGATTGTCATCTTAAAGACAAGATTTTAGAAAAATTAAACAAGATTCGTTCAATTTTAGAAGATGAATTGATTGATATTAATGTGGTGAATACACTTATTAGTGAGATAAAACAGATTTTTGAAAATTTTGATAGGATAACTGAAACCTTTGAAGGTTATCAAGAAGCAATAAATTGCGAGATCTATATGCATAGGTTAGCGAATAGTTTGATTAATAAAAAGCTAATCACTTTAAAAGCTAATGACAATAATGAAGGACTCAAGTCTTCAAAAATTCAAACTGTTAGTAAAGAGTTGATAGATTATTTGAGATGTTTAGAATTATTTGCACATGACGTAGCATATTCAAAAAGAATTGAATTCATTTCATTTTTATCGAATTCTTCAGATAAAATAGAAATATTATTTAAAAATATTATAAATACAGAAGAAGGGATCAAAAGACGCGCAAGAGTTCTTAATTCATTTTTTCATCCAGATAGAACAAAACATCTAAACAGTCCATATGTACTTCAAGAAAAACATAAAAGTCAAGGCGATGAGTTGTTTAAACTTATTTTAACGTTCAAAGAACATTTATTGAATAAGTTGAAAAAAACCTTGGAACTAGAGGACTATGAAAAATATGGAAATGAACTTTGGAAAACTGCTATTGATTATAATAACGCATCAAAGGGAAAATGGAATAAACTAAAAATCTTAAAGAAAGATGATATCAAAGAGCTCTCTTCCGAATTATTAAAGCATAATAGCATAACTATGGGAGAGTTGGCTTACCATCAATATCGAGCAGCATGCAAAGTTGCAGATAGAGCTAAACTGCTAAAAAAACAGGTAAAACTGAGAGGATATATGGCTTTGTGCTTATATTTCACAGACAAATTTCTAGAAGCTCGCTTATATGCTTTAGTAGCAATTATTTTACACCTTAAGAGTCTAAGTAATTTCACGCAAGAATTGGATGAAGCAAAAAACATACTTGATAAAGTTAATAGAAGGAAAAAAGAGGGTGAAAAAAGTGAAAAAGGATTATCTTCCAACTCGAATACTGATATTAAATTCGTGTGTGACCCTAATCATGCAATGGCTTTAATAAGAACAAATGGTTCTTTCTATAATAGAGGGATTATTCAAAATTCGATTAATAAAAGTTTGTTTAATATAGCTACTAATTTGTTTATTAAGACGGAACATCAAACATTATATAATGAGATTTTTCGTGTTAAGCTCGCGAAAACATATTTAGGTGCAATTCTGTTTAAAAAGTCAATAATTCGAGAAAAACTTAATGAAATCATAAATAGAGCGTTAAGTGCATATGATAATGGAAAATATCAAGAGTTCATCAATGTGCTTTCTGAGGAATATGATGAAAACAAACGCCTCTTAGAATACTATAATAATCTTGGTATTTTAGAAATAGATATAATAGGTACGCTTAAAAAACATGGTTTCAGACCGGATGGTATTGCATATCTACTTGTTGTACTTGGAGAAGTTTTAGGTAGTGGAAACATAAAAATCAAAGGTGTCCCGCATATATTTTTGAAAGCTGATGCAAAAAAATTTTTTCAACTGGCACTGAGTAGCGAGCTTGTGAAAGAGGCAAAAGAACTGGATAAATGCACCAGCAAATTGCGACAAACCAGTCGGGGGAGCCTTGAGAGATATTTTAAAAGTACTTACGGTACAATTAAAGATTTTACATTATCAGAAGAACGCACAAGACTGGCTCTAGAATATCTGCCAGATTCTCTAGAAATGCCCTTTTTTTCAAGATTGGAGGAAATACGTAATTTTGCAAGGATTAATATTGCAATCCTTAACATAATAAATTATGACTATGACACCCTTAAAGAGGCCATAAAACCGGTTGAAGATACTCGACATTCTGTAAGAGAAAATTATCAATTTGTTAGCAAAGCTAATTTACGCTTAGAAGTCTTGGAGGATTTTTTATGGATAATTAGTGATGAAGATTTATCTGATGTATCCGATGTATCTTTATTAATCACATTTCCCGTTGCAACCAACTCTGTTCCGGAACCGGATGATAAATATATTAATTACTTGAGTGGCCAAAATTCTTTCAACCAAGGGAGTAAATATTACGAAGCGGCTTACTTTGAACATTTAGCTGAAAAAGAAGCCAAATTTAACAAGTTAAATAGTTTACGTTATTGGCAATCTGCTCAGGAAAACTATAATATTGCACGTAAAATAAACCCTGATAATCCAATTTATTCCATCGGATATGCAAAATGCTTATTAAAATTATCTAAATATACACAAGTTATCAAACTTTCTGATATATGCCCAGCATTAAATTCTTCATCAGAATACTGGCATTTTCGTAGTGTGGCTTATTTTAAACAAAAAAAGTATATAGATGCTATGTCATGCAATTCTGAAGCTCTAACATTGGATCCTGGAAATAATTCTGCTGCTAAACACAGAGAACTTGTCAAAAAACTAATTATAAATAATATAGTTGAACACAAAATTGATCGTTATAAAAAAAAGTTAATATATGAAACAGATTATTTGAAAAATTCTCACAATAATGAGCACACTGTCTACAATATTCTATCAATTGATGGAGGAGGAATACGCGGGGTATTGCCTGCTTTATGGCTGAGCGAAATAGAATATCGCACTCGTAGACCCATTTCTCACTTATTTAATATGATAGCTGGAACATCGACTAGTGGGATTATTGCTGCTGGATTATCGGCACCACAGTTTAAATGTAAGAAAATAACAGATGATTATTTTGAATACGAATATTCAGATTTAATTCCAAGATTTTCAGCTTCAGATTTATTAAACATTTACAAGAACGAATCCAAAAATTTATTCACTACATCAACATCATGGTTCAATATACCTATATGGTCCAAAGCATATGATAAGTATACTAATGAGGGTCGTTCTACTATTTTTAAACGATATTTTGAAGAAACAAGAATAAACCAATCTCTTACTGAATTGGTTATTCCAGCTGCCAATGAAAACTACACACATTTATTTACCCGTTATGATGCTTATAAAAACAGCAGGAATATCGAGATAAATAACACTTTTGTTGACATCTTAATGGCAACAACAGCTGCACCTACGTTTTTTCCGCCTTATAAAATTGGTAATAAGACTTTTATAGATGGAGGAATATATCTTAATAATCCAGCATCAGCGGCTTACAGCGAGGCTATCAAACATAATGTGCCAGAGAAAAATATTTCTGTGCTATCTCTAGGTACAGGATGTTATTTAACAGATCCTTCGAATCCTCCTCAATCCATGATATCTGCACAAGAAAGCAACACAGATCGTGAAATGTACAATAATTTAAAAAATCGTTATCAACGATGGCAAGTCTTTTTTGAGGAGCCTATAGGATTTGATGACCATAAAAGTATTCCTGATCTTTTAGAGCTAGGCTATCAATATATAGAAGAGCTTGATTGTTCCGATGAAAATCCTATTAATAAGTTGGTAGAGTCTTTTAATAGATAGTGTTCTGTAAAGCATTAAAAATAGTTATCTCTTTTCATGTTATGAACGTTGTTTCCTGTATCTTTAACAATTCTGGCCACCAAATTGCTAATGATTATATATTGCATAAATTTTACTTAAATTACACATAGTATAACAGTATAGTATATATTGTAACTGATAGAATCGACTCTTATATTTTACTATATTTCTTCTATTTTATAAGTATTTTTTTCAATTTCGAGTTTTGAAAACATTTTTAAATATATTATTTCTTTGTCTTTTCTATGGTGTATCCAAACTAAGTAATTGATAATGGTTGAATGGCTGATGCACATTGAAATATCGCGTAAATACTTTTCACTTATAGTTTGTGATAGAATTACTGAATTACACATTTTACCAGAAGGTAGAATTGATTATGGCATGTTTTCTGATTGCCGTAACACTACAAGACTATGATATTATAATTTTGTAATATTATCGTTATAATAATGATTAAGTAGTTGCACAGCATTATACTTATGTTGTAAATTTACATCGATTGTTGAATTAGATTAACAAAACAAGTTAACGTACCGGTCCACAATAAAGATCTCTTTTCAGTCTTAGTATAACTAACGATCGCCATAAACCAAAATTAATGTTCACGGGCTAATCAAATTAATTACTCTCCCAAAAGGTCGTGACACACCCTTGGTCGATTCGATTTTGATGCATATGTATTTTATAGGAATTCTAAAGTCTGATATTGGCTATTTGTTCAAACCTCAAATGGAGATTTCTTAATCATAGACTGGTAAATCTCAATGTTAAGACCATTTTCTAATTCTACTAGTTTGTAGAATTTAAAAATAGCTTTGAACGATAAACATAAATAAAATATTATCAAGATACATTCACTCAGGTTTATAGAAATTTAGGGAAGAAACTGAAAAATTTATTGTTTCTTGATCAACTAACTACAATATTTAATATATAAACAAATTCTATACTATAGAATTTTCTGAAAATTATTAGAATTAGTTTTTAAATGAGAATTAGTGAAAAAACACCAAATTTCAAAGGATCCTTAAAATTTCCGTGTGGTTGGAGATCATCTGATGATTACAATAATCTCTAAAATTTATTCTCGACACATTTCTAACATATTTAAAAGTATGATTTTAATAAAATGTTTGCACCTAGTCACATTTTTTGGAAAAGTCTAATTACAAATTAGAAATTTACAATTATCGTTTGGGTGTCTCATGCTAAAAAATTTTCTAAAAAGTTTATCATTGCCTAGTCTATCATTCGAGATTTTTGCATTTGATTCACCAGTTAAATATATAATTATCGTTCTCTAAATTAAAACTTTCACACAAATCTTGTTATATTAGATCATTAAAGCCTAGTTGATTGACATCGGCCTGCGTTAAGCTAGTTTTGAGGTTAAAGTTAACTTGAGGGTTGGATGAATTTAAAGCAAGAGTTACAGTATGTCAAAATCATCGGAGGGCACGAAAAGCTGTTTCATGAGAGAAAATTGATTCTGTCGATCACAATAAAAAAAAAACCTGTTAGATCACAACGTTTCACGACATTTTCCATTGGTTATATAATGGAGGCAAAATCTGATTTATTACCATCATACGTACTAAATTCATAATCCTTTCCAAATGATAATGTTACCAAATGAATGTCTTTTCGAAGTATTCAATAATTTTCGAACTCATCATAAAAACTTATTTTCATGCCTTCTTGTAAACCGACAATGGTGCAGAATTATTATACCGATACTATGGAGTGAACCCACAAATTATTTTAGTGATAAAAGACTTATAAGAATATATCTTTTAGCATTAACTACTGAAGAGCAAGCTTTATTAATCCCCTTTAAAATTATTCTTCCAAATTATCCAAAGCCATTATTTCAGTACGAATTTTATACTACATCTGTTGGTACTTATTTGGATAATGGTGTCAGAAATTGGCTTAAAAATGAAGGATATAATGTAAAATATTTCAAAATAGATAAACTTTCAATTGCTATCAAATGCTCTTTAGTTTCAATGTTTCTGCGAGCAAGTAAAAATCTTAAATATTTAACACTTGACGATACTATTAATAAAACAACGTTAACAGGTGCACTTTGCAAGAATACCACACTACTTTCTTTGAATCTCCAATATAATAATCTTGGATCAGAAGAGAAAAATGCATTAGCAGACGCACTTTGCGAGAACACCACGCTACTTTCTTTGAATCTTAGTTATAATAATCTTGGATCAGAAGGAGGAAAAGCATTTTCTGGTGCGCTCTGCAAGAACATCACATTGAGAGACTTGAGTCTTAGTGGTAATGATCTTGGACCAGACGTTGGAAAAGCATTAGCAGATGCACTTTGCAAGAACTTCACGCTGACTTCTTTGGTCATTGGTAGTAATAATCTTGGATCAGAAGGAGGAAAAGCATTGGCTGATGCACTTTGTAATAACGCAACGTTGACTTCTTTAGATCTTAGTAGTAATAATCTTGGATCAGACGTCGGAAATGCATTATCAAATGCACTTTGCAAAAATATCTCGATTAAATCTTTGAATCTTCAATTGAATAAACTTGGAGTGGAAGGAGGAAAAGCATTAGCAAACGCACTTTGCAAGAACACCACGCTGAATTTTTTAGATCTTCAAGGTAATAATATTGGATCAGGAGCGGGGAAAGCATTAGCAGACGCACTTTGCAAGAATACCACTTTAACTTATTTGGATCTTTATAGGAATAATCTTAGATCCGAAGGAGGAAAGGCATTAGCTAATGCACTTTGTGTGAATACCACATTAAAAGCTTTGGGTCTCAGTGGTAATGACCTTGGATTTGAAGGAGGAAAAGCATTAGCAGAAGCCCTTTGCAAGAACACCTCGCTGACTTCTTTACGTCTTCGTTGGAATCAATTTGGATCGGAAATAGGAAAAGCATTGGCAGATGCTCTTTGCAAGAATACCACTTTAACTTCTTTAATTCTTAGTTGGAATAATCTTGGATCAGAAGGAGGAAAGGCATTAGCAGATGCTCTTTGCAATGTCCACTTCACTTTTTATGAATAATTTATCTGGAAATAAAATTTTCAAGATCCCCATTATCTCTTGTAGTATACTAAAAGTGGTAGTTAGCCTTACAAAATAATAATATAAAGATTCCATTTTCTCTTTTTTTTATTTAGCCTGGCAACCCGCATATAATGCTAAAGAATCGAAATATAACGAAGAATCTTAATTTTTCAGTTAGATTTATTCATGAAAAATTTCAGATTCCTTTGTAATGGACGATTATCGAGTGGTCACAGTAATTTGAAAAGCGCTATAATGTCAAAGACAATTCATAATTTTAAAAATATGCACATAAAGGTTAATGTTAAGTGGATGGAAGACATAAATCAGTTATATAGATATAAGTAAAATTAATTGGTAAAATATAGGCTGCTTATGCTACTGATATTTTTGTTCTACATCACCAGTAAATTTTCATTTATACCAATTACTCAAGGAATAATTATTACATATTCGTTAGAATGAAACCAACCCGATATCAATGATTCTTGAGTTTAGAACATCGACATCTTATCATTTGTAAAATTAAGCTATAAATTTAGTCCCTAAATCTAAGTCTTCGTCTTCAATTTAAATTTTTTGTTACCAAATTACATATCAATGAACACCAAAAACTTTTTGGTACCTGATCTATACCGAATAATATGTCTAACACATCTTCCCACTATCTAACCCATCTTGATGCATCTCGTTAAGCATAGAATTTTACATATAATGGTGCGTCCTAACCTGAAGATATGATAATACAGTAGTTAACATTTTCAAAATTTAGAGGGATTTTATAAACGCGCCGTGATGAGAATTTAAAATGTTAAAATCAAAAAAATGTTCATGAGATTATTTTTTTATTTGAATGTTGAAGGGTATCAAAATTTTGAAAATTTTTACTAATGTCTCAAAAATGTCGATATAACCAGAATGATGTGTATTTGAATACATATTCTTAATATGTATATTTGATATTTGATGGCACACAAAAATATGACTCTTGTATGTACAAAGAAACTTTCTAATAATCTAAAGCTGGTGTTAATTAAGTTGATCAGCCAATTTTTAAAAAGTCAACAGCTAAGTTGAAAATTAGTTCTTCATTATCAACAAAGATCATTATTAAATATGCATGTCTGAAATGTGTGTCAGGTTTGTGCGCAGCATAGATTCTCTAAAATTCGTTAGTGTTTGAGTTAGCATTTAGAATAAGATTAAAGGTTGGATGGTCATATAGTAAATCGCTCAATAAACTGAACGTTGTTTTAAAATTTCCTGATCGTGTTACGTTACACTTAATCTTGAAATTTGATTCGTAGATCATTTTTCAGATGATTTACATTGCGCAAAAAAATTTACATAGACGACAAAAATTCAGTTCTAATAAAACCTTTTAAAATTATAATTAATCTTCAAAATTTAGTATTATATACTTTGGAGTTTTTTATTTATAGCAGTGAAATCTTGAACTTTGTATCTTTTAAAAAAATCCACTTTAGTATATTAATAAAAAAGCTTGGGTGGGTCCAAATTTTCTTGTTTACAATTGATCATATGATTTTATATGATTACAATGTGATTATTATTAGAAATGGTTTATGCCTACATTATTATTAAATATATACTGTATGTATAATGTTTGCAATTTGCAAATAAACTTTCTATCAATTTTAATTAAGATCATATAAATTTAATATTTTAGTTTTTATAATATAAACTTTTAAACAGACCTGATTAGTTAAATTTTTTTAATTTCATATTAAGATGCACTAATTTAGTAAATTTGTTGCTATTAAAAATTGATTTTATGTAATATTCAAATAGCTTTTAGTTAAAAAAGTATATAAATTTGATGAATAATTTTGATTTAGTTTGGTTATCCAAAACTAGTTTACATTACATTGAAGCTATTATTCTAAAATACTAGAAATGTAATATTTTATATTACTTTGAAAATACTAAACCCAATAGAATTGGGATTTATTATTATAATATTATAAATTAAGTTTATTTTTTAATAATAGTTTTTTAAAGGTGTGATGATCTAGTAAAGTGAACAGGTTGTTAATTTTCAAATAACAAATATAATATTCAATTTTTATTAATAATAAATTTTAAAAATTATATTTGTATTATAGTAACTGTTTCTAGTTGATCAGTTAAATTTATGTATCTGTAATCTTAGATATACTAAGTTGGATCCTACTTAACAATATAAAAAGCTTAGAGCATCTATATAAAATATAATATTACATATATATAGAAGAATATTAAAATTAGTTTAGTATAAAACTTTAGTACAAAGTTATAATAAAACTGTTAGACATAAAAAACTAAAAAACTAAAAAGACAAAAGCTTATTTGAATATTCTAGTAAAAAGATAATACAAACTTTTAATAGTATTATTAGATTAATAGATATTTATAAGATATTTTAAAAAAATAAAGGGGTGTGGGTCCCATAGCTTAGCGGTTAAGCTCCCATACCCTCCACAGTCAAGGTCAATGGTTCAAGTCTGGCTGAAGGCAAAATTAAAA
>CAJVQA010009886.1:0-11765 GCA_910591915.1 Cetraspora pellucida | reverse complement strand
TTGTTAAGTTTTCTAAAATAAAACGCCTTCTGACTTAGTTATAACACAGTAACAAGTGAGGTTACAAAAAGTGTTCATGTCTAAGGTTGCTCTAGTTACCTACTATCTTAAAAGAAGTAGATATAAGATAACAATATGTGTACTAGTTTCAAGTAAATCTGTAGTATTTAATCAAATTAGAAAATTGGTAATATGATATTATAACTATATATCCTATAGGTTTTTGATATTATATATATTATAATTAAGCATAATGCTAGTTGAAGTAGTTAGTACAAGTTTAGATTTGTATTTGGCAATAGTAAGATATTTGAATAAAATTTTATTACATATGTGTTAAAGAAGTACTATATTATGTATATGATATTTAATAATAGCAATAAATTTATTAATTATATAAGAAACTTGTTTGTCTGTTATTTGTTTAGTCTGAACTATATTTGTTAAACCAAATATTTTTTATAGAATGAGTTTAATTGTAATAGCTTATTTGTTAGTTGCTATATATTAGCAACTAAGAAATTTTAGAAGTATGTTAAGTGGTTGTATTGTAATAATTAAGTTAGAAAAATAAAAGTAGGTGTGTGTTTTGTGTTAGATATTAAACCGAATTTTTGAGAGTTTATATTAATGTTTACTATTTGGTAAAATGTAGATACCACATTAATAATATTTTGTAATTGTTGTTGAAATTCTGCTAACTATAATGTATTACTATATATGCTAAAACAGAAATATTTGTATAAGCTGTTTGGTATTTTGCAAGAAATAATAATGTTATATATATAACTGTTGATGTGTATTCTTTAAATTTTTGTATGGTTAATAAGAGGATCATAGTAAATTTACCATAGCAAAGAAGTTATAATTTCTTCTTGATCTATAGCATTTTTTATTAAGTATAATAATGTTAATCCAAAATTTATAATTACTTAATTGGAATGTAGTTTGAGCAAATTAGTTATTGTACAAATTATAGATTGTAAAAGTTTAATGCAATGCAGTAATTTTTTTAGAAGATTAATATTAACTGAATTATATGCTTTGCTTATGTTCTGTGAAAATAGTCATATTGGTTTTTTATTACTATTGGCATCTTCAATAAAGTTGTTTAGGATATGTAAAGATGTATTAGTGCTATTACCAGATAATACAACATAATTAAAAGAATTAAGAATTGGATATAATAATAAAATAATAGAAAGTCAATTGGTTAAAATTTTTGTATATAATTTTTTGGTATATTTAATTAAACTAATAGGTTGAATATTGTTAAGATTACATCAAAGTTAGATTTTTTTGAGATAAAATATATTCTGCTGTTTTTTTTACTATTTAGATATCTTGTTAGTATTAAGGCATTTATTAAATAGTTGAATAATAGTCTGTAACATTGATGAATTACAATATTTAAACAGTTTATAACTTATATCTAGTGGTCTATAGGCTTTGTTGTTTGGGAGTTGTTGTATTGTTTGCATTATTTTTTTTGTAGAAATAAATTTGAGTAGAAGAGTATACTAGTTGCAATTAATGAACTGTTTAGGTTAGTATTTTTCTGTCTAATATTAGTTAAATATAGTAGTATTAATAGACTAGTGTTAGGTCCAATTTTAAAAGTATTGTTGAACATATTGAAGTATTTTTGTAGAGTCAATTATAATATTATTATTAGTTTTAATATTATGAAAATGTACTGGATCTGTATGTCTATTAAGAATACTATTTATTATTTTAGTAGATTGTATTATTAGTTGTTCTTATATATTAATAATTGCTGTATTGATATGCTATTTAAGATTCTAAATATTTTTTACAATATATATATAAAAAAGAGCTTTCTATACTTGCTTAGCATTATTAATCCATTGTAGTAATAGTAAAAAGTTTTCAAGAGGATTTGAAATATCAAAGTTAAGTTTGTGATTAATAATATTAATATCAATTATAGTTTGTATAAAAATAGTAAGATTATATTTAAATATGTTTTTAACTTTATAGATAATGTTTTTAATAAGATTAAGCTCTTTGTATAGAGTTGTTGCTTTAGGGCTAAAGGTGTAAAAAGAATGTTTAATTGTTTATTTTTTGTTAGAAATATGTTGTAAGGCTGTATTAATAATACATATATAGATTTTAAGACAAAATTTTCTAGTAATATTGTATTATTTACTTTTATAGAGATTTTTGTATTAGTGCATATTAGAGTTAATTTGGTTTAAAAGGTGTTTACTTCTTTTATTAGTTATTTTTTGTAGTTAAAAGTTTTATATTTATATTTGATTTTTCTTCTAAGTTTGTTTATTGTAAAAGAAAAGATCTATTGTACTATGAGCATTTAGTAGTTACTATTAGTAATCTGTAATAAGTCATTAATATAGAATTTGTTAAAAAATGAGATTGTATATTCACTGATTATATATAGTCAATTCTGCTATTATATCTACTATTTTGCCAAGTAACATTAGTATTATTTGTGTGATTTGCCAAATTATATATATTAATACTATATAAGTAGTTTAGTAGTTAATATTTAGTTACATTAGATATAGTGGTTTGAATTGATGAGTTGAAATCATCAAGAATAATTATTTGTAGTTGTTGCTAAAATGCTTGTTGTATCTATATGATAATAGAGGGTTCAGTTTGTTGATGATAAGGTTGTTTTTTAATGATAAACATGTTAAAATTATTCAAAATTTATAATTATGTTTAAAGAAGAGGTCTATTGTAATAGCTTTACTAAGACAGTTAAGAATGTTATAAATATTAATTATAAGTTATTTTTTAATTATAATATATGTGTTTCTTTAGATATAAGACAGTTAGTAGTAAAAAAATTAATAGTTGTTGTAAAACTTTTTATTTTTGGTTTCAGTTAAACTAATTAAATGTAACTTATTTTGAAGACAATATTCTTTTATTAAGAACTTCTTTTCTAGGTTGTAAAAACCTTGAATATTGTAAGTTGCAATGTTTAAATTAAAAGAAAAGTTAGATAGGTAATTTGTATAAAGTCTAAAGATAAAGGATAAAGGTACTAATATAGAAGAACAAAAAGGTTATATTGGTAGTATTTGTAGTATTAATAGTAAAGAATATAGTAATAATATTGTGCTAAATAAGTTTGTTAAATTTGGAAGTTTGTATTCTATTGTTGTATTTGATTTTACTAAAATATTAAAAAATGCCAAATGTATTGTAATAGTGAAATAAAGTAGCTAGATAAAGGTTTAAATTCAAAAGAAAAGTAAACATAAGCTTTACTATAATTATTTTTGATTAAGATAGTTAGTATATAGATATAAGTATTGCTAGCTAGATAGTCAAAACTGTTAATATTTCATAAAAATAATATAATAGTTTGTAGATATGAAAGTAATGAAAGGTGGTTATATCATACTGCTACTACTCTTTCTATCAAATTTCTTCTTTACTTAAACCAACAAATATACAAACAAATATGGATCTCATATTGTATTTCATGTTCTGCACAGTCTCAGATTATACTTTCTACTAATTCAACTTATAGTTATTCTTCTAGTCTACTCTCACCTTCTATTTTAATATTACAAATTATTACTAAAATTGATTTTTGAACTATCTAATGAATTAAATACCATACCTCTCTCTCTTATATTATTACTCAAATTCAAATTTAGGTGAGTTGTGGCCACTCTTGTAGGTTTAGATTAAAGATTATATGTATGAGTCTTTATTCTTTATATGTAATTTAAAAGCAAACTTTTCTTTGTAAAAACTTTAATTGAATTTTAATAAAATTAAAGGCATGGACTTATCATTAATATTTTTAAAAAAAAGATGCTTATAAAATAGAAATTTATTTGTATAGAAGCAAACTATTGTGTAGCTATAGTAGTATTATTTTGTCCAGATAGGGCAGCTTCTACCAGTTTGGTATAAGTGTAATCTAGTGCATTAGTCTTAATGATAGGTTTGATAATTTGTATTTTATTGTTTACTAAAGAAGAGATAGCTATTAATAAATAATATTTATAACTAGATAGTTGTAAAGCAAAGTAGTTGAATAATGTTTCAGATTTATGTAGTAAGTGTTTATAGCTTGTCTGCTTGATCTGTATTTTGAGTAAGAGGGTTTACAATATTAATTCAAGATAATGGTAGTTGTTTAAAGTAAAAGTGCTGTCAAAGTGTTTTTGCAATTTGAATAATTTGTTATCTTTTAACAAATAAACTGCATAAAAAACTTTATTTTTTTCTTTGATTTTATCAATTTCAACTTTAATTTTTTTATTATTTTCATTAAAAAAAAGTGTTGCTTCTGATATCAAAAAAAAATATTCCTTGAAATGTCATTAATAATAATTTTATTTTATTATTTTTTTTAAAAAAAAAATAAAAAAAAAGATTATTAATTGTTAAATTGTTTTAAAAATATTGAGAAAAATCTAAAATACTTTATTTTTTACTTGGTATTTTATATAAATTTAATATTGTAATACAAATATTTATTTAATTTATTTTTTTTTAATTAGTTACATTAAACTTTTCTTTGTTTATGATGTATTTGAATTGATTAATTAGATTCAAATATATTATAAACAAAGAAAACTATTAAAATAAACTAAAACTATTTTATTTTAATTGTATCTATAAATTCTAACAACTGTTTTTGAATCAATTCTAAATAAGTATTAAAAAAATTCTTCTTAATTTCAACTTCTATATAAGAACTAAGAAGTTGAATGTTTATTAAATAAACATTCTAAGTATAAACTATATAAATATTGAATAAAAATAAAATAATAAAAATAATAAAAATTAAAATAAAAATAATATTTTTTAATAATGTTAAATAATCTGTTAAAGTCAAAATTAGAATTTTCAAGAAAACAAATTTTGTTTTCATACAAATAAGAAAGTTTATTTGTTATTCTTTCAGTAAACTTATTATCTAAATAAAAGTAATTTATTAATTAATTCAATCTTAATAATTTTAATAAATAATTTAATTATACCTTCAAAAAAAGCAATAACTTTTTCAATAATAGTTTCAACTTGTTTGATAACTGGTTGAAAAGACATTTTAGTATGATTGTTGCTGAAATAAGTTGATAAATAGAAAAATAGATTTTGAAAATTTGTTTTAGTGATAATATTTGTTTTGTGTAAAAATTTTACAATGATCTTGAAAAAAAATAGAACCATTTAAATATCTGAAGCTTATTCATTATAAGAAGAAGGTAAGTCATCATAGATTTCTTGTTTGTTTTGGAAATTCTGCCAGAATGAGTTTGAAATAAAGACATGTTTGTAATAAAAAAAATAATAAATACAGATTTGTAAGTAAATTAAAAGAATTTAGATTAAAATTTAAGATAACAAAAGCAAAATAAAAACTTAATAGAAACATTAAATTAATATTTATTGATTCCAAATAAGAATAAATCATAAAGGCTAAAAAAATTTCTATAAAACAATCAAATCTTGGAATTATTTCTAAAGATAGATTTATTGAATAAATGTTTATTTAAAAAAGTTTATTCAGAAAAATATTTAAATGCCCAAAATTTTTTTTTGTATTTTCAGTAAAAATAAAAATAGAATAATATTATGTTCATCTGTATGCAAAAACTGCCAGCTTAAAAGCTTAAATGCATTGAACAAAGACCTTGTGCCCAATGCATAAAATGTAGAATTCTTTGTGAACTATCAGATAAAAAAAGAAAAGAGGTTAATGCCAAAATCAAAGTTGTAATTTTGAAACTTAAAAACATTTTAAATCAATAATTTTAATTTATAATAACTAATATATACAAATTTAAGTTTCACATTTGAGTTAAATTCTCACATTCTTTTGAAAATTTTTGATAAACTTTGTAAATAAAATAAATTATATATAAATATTATATTATGTTAAATAAATAATCTATAATTTATATAAATAAAAAATGAAAATAAATACTTTAGTTTTAACTCAATACACTTTTTTATAATAAATGGGTACATATTTATTAATTTACTTGTTTTATTTTTTTTAAAAAAGCTAAAACAATTTTCTAAATTAAAGGAACAAATATAAAAATTTCTCACTGCCTTTATTGATAATTGGTTGAAAGAAAGAAATAGAATCAAAGAACATTGCCCTCATTATGACTATAAAAATGATGTATTTAAATTTAATAATTAATACAATAAACAAACTGAAAAAATTATTTTTCGATTACTCAATGATCAAAAAGAAGAAAGAAAAAAAGAAAGGCTTTTTCTTATAAAAATTTTGGGTTTTTTTATAATGCTTTTAATAAATATATTTTTATTTGTTATTTTGATATTTTTTGTTTATAAACAATAAGTATATAGCTTTATTATATTTTCTGTTATTATTGTGATTATAAATTATTATTGTAAGGTTCTATTTAATTTTATGAATATTTAAAATATGATCTTTTTATTATGTATAAATAAATATTTGTGTCCTTTAAATAAAGTTAAATTAAATTAAAAAATAATTAAAAATCTATCTAATGCTTTAAAATATGAACAAAAAAGAAAACAATTAAAATATTTAAAAAATAAAATTAAAAAAGAATATAAAAATTGATAAAAGAAATAAAAAAAGATAATTAAAATCACAAAGAACATATAAAAGAAATAAAAGAAAACCATAAAAAATATATGAAAAAAATAGATAAAAAACATAAAAAATAGATAAAAGAAATGAATTATTATTCAACTAAAATAGAAAATATTAATAATTTTTTATTTGTTCTTATTTTTTATTGTTTTTTTATCTTTTCTGTTTACGATTGTAATATAGGAGAAACTGTTACTTCTATACTGTTAAATATTATTATTAAATATAATAAAACTTAAATTTTTAAATTTTTAATTCAATCTTATTTAATTTTTTTTTTTTTAAAAAATACATATTTTAAACTTAAAAAAGCTTAATGGTAACTATGAGTTTGTTTGTTGTAGCCAACTTTATCACAGAACTACACATTTGCATTTGTGTTTGCCAACTTCGATTTAAATATGTTTGTTGTAACTGAACATATAGATATTAGCAGTTTGACAAAAAGAACAACTTGTTTTTCTTTGTTTGAGTTGTTTAGCACAACTCAAACTCAGAATAATGAGAAGTAAATAATAAAAAATAACTTCTTATTCATATTCTAACAAACAAATAATCAATAATATTACAATTATATTATAAATAATAAAATATGATAATTACTTAATTCTTATTTTTTTTTAAAAAAAAAAACATGTTCAAAATACTAATTTATATAAAATTTATACATTGTATAAAATTTAACAAAAATAACAAAAAAAAAATAACAGCAACCCTTTTTGCAGATCACTTATACCAAATTTTTGCTAAAACATTTAATTATTCTTAAGTATTTTACTAAGTTTACCTTACTTGTACCCTTAGTAAAGTTGTTTAGCACACTTTTCTGCTCCTGGATGGCTAAGTTTAAAGCTTCAATAATACTTGGCCATTGAGAAAAGTACAAAAACCAATTTTTTGGTTTTTGCCTATTTGCTCAGATTTTACTAATTAAATATACTTTGTCTACTATTAGTATTTTGTTAAGCTCATCATGACGAACATATTGATATATATTTCATTCTAAACAGAGAAAGACTTATCAAGTTATCAACACAAAGGTAAAACCTAAAACCTGTCTTTGCAAGTTTTTTCAACGGCAATCTTAGGAAAATTTGCAGGGGTGCCCTGGAAATTTCACTTTTCTGGTACCCATTAAAATTTCCTAATTGACCAATAGCCTTCTACTATAATCCCACACTTTTCAGATCTTTCCTAAACAAGCTAGAAATCACAAAATGACAAAAATTTTTCTAAAAAACCTAGTTCTAACAATTTTTAGTACATTCAAATTTAGGTATTAGTACAGGCTACACAAGGTTATACAAGCCACAATAACCATAGCAGCCCTAGTAATATATTCAAAAAAAATAGATACGTATTACTCTTGTAATATTATTATTTCTAATTTACTTCAAAAAAAAAACAAACAAATCTAGTTTTTAAACTATCTTAGCTCGATTACAATATGCCTACTCTTAAAGTCACTGAACCAGACTCTGTTGATCTCGACTATTTCTATGAAAACTTTTCTAAAAGTTTTGAAATTGGAGTCTATGAAGAGACTCCACTAACCTTTCGTCCAATTCCTACTAGCAAGCAACCAAACAACTGCTTTAATATCGAACTTAGAGGCAATACTAAATGCTGTCACTACATTAAAGCTCCTACAACTAGCAGTATTGTTACTTGCATTTGTGGCAAGTTTCATACTAACTTTCTCTCACAAAAAAACCTAACATATAAACAAACTGAATTCGGACAACCTACTAAAAAATCAAAGGACAAAAAACAAATTGCAACAAATATTGCTGACTCTACTAAATTTATTCTACCATCTCCTATCTCATCTCCTTCACCATCTACACATCAACATACTTGCCCTACTTGTAATCAACCTATCACTTGCAAACTAACTAACAACAAACATTATCTAGCAAATGATGCTTTGCTCTTTAATGACAAACCATACTATAAATCCTGTATCGAAAACCAACTAAATTCTCAACAAGGTTCTTTCAAAAAAACTCAACTAAGCAACAATCCCAAAATCCAATTACAAAACAATACCCCCAAAACCCATTTATCTCTCAACTTGATTCCCTTACATCACTCAATAACAACCAAAATGATGGAGACATTGACATGAATATTGATGACACTACAACAACTACAACACAACAACAACAACAACAACAACAACAAAACCAACAACAACAACAATAACAAAAACAGAAACAACAACAATCTCAACAAAATCAATCTTTACCTCCTAATACCAAAAACAAAGCTAACCCAACATTCGACTGGTTGACCAACTTTCCAGTTACAACTGAAATAGAAAACAATACAAAATTGCAAACACAACTCTCTTGTGACCTATTTAACTTTCTTAAGCAGCATCTTTTCGACCTTTATTCTGGAAAAGAAATCAAGCCAGCTACTGAAAATAAAAAAGCTCTCACAGCTAGCTTTTATCATATTATCCATCAAATAGCTGAAAAAAGACCTAAATTCTTTCTGCCATTATTTTTAAAACCAATTCAGATATTGACCATGAGGCTACAATTCCTTTTGACATTTTAGAAGGAAGTCTCAAAAAACTAATTTATAAATTTACTATCATCCTATTCACCAAACTTAACTATCCTGAAATCTTTGCATCATCTGCTACTATTTCTCTATACAGAACACAAAACTGCTTACAATTTTGTATCAATCTAGCTAGAATTCATCTTTATTTATCTAACAACTACTAATCAATTAACTATACCAAATTTGCTATGACATCAAACTCAGACCCAAAAGATTTACAGTTAGCTCATCAGTAACAACAACTGACAAAAAAAAACAATATTTGAATATCAAAATGGATAACAGATTTAATATTCATCTTCTTTTTAATATTCCTAAAACCCTTTTTCTTGAAAAGTATAATATTTCATTACTTAACAACTCTGTAGACCACTTTGATGAATGGTTCAAAAAATTCTTTCCTTTATATAACTGACAATTTACTAAACCTCTTAATAAAACTAAAGTCAAAAATGCACTAAGGTTTCAATTTCGACAACAGTTCATTAAACATCTTAAAGAGCTTCTTCTTACTAAAATCTTCTTTACTGACCTTATAACCTTCAACAATGATGTAATGAGGCTATTCAACATACTAACTATCATATTTACACTTGTACTGACTTTGACTGTATACATCTTGACAAAACAAAACTTAAAGAAAAAGAAAAAGTAAAAGAAACCACAGCCCAAAACAACCAACTCAACTACCAATATATACACAACTATAGCAACCTCCTTAAAGAAATTATAAATGAATCTTATGAAGAATTTCCAAAAACAGAAAGTGAAATTTAAAAACAACCCAATATTGATGCCTCAATCTTTTATATCAATGCCAAACATGAAGCCATCTTTAAAGAAAAAGTACCTACTCAACTTCTTGATGACCTTGCAACTAAAGCTGAAGAGTTTATTTGTACCAATAACCAAACTAAAACAAATCCTAAATGAAGAAGCTATTACTTCTACCAATATCTAAAAATTTACCAAAATATCACTACACAAAATTATAATATTGATAAACTTAACCGGCAACAAGCAATTGACTTTCTTACAACCAAAATTATTGATACAAACTACTTAGCCTATGTTATAACCTACTTTGATACTAACAATCTCTCTATGAATTTTCCAGAAATTGTTAAACATTTTCAAAAAAAAGCATATTTAGAGGCTGAAAAAATCTTACAAAATAAATTCAATTTGAATTTTCATGAACCATCAATCCTGGAAGACTCACTCTTCCTTACAGAAACTTCTTTTTAATAAATTCCTCTGTAAAACATATTAATGCAGCCACCACATCTAAGATTATGATGTTCTCTACTTTTTGTAGACCATTCTTAGAAGAGAATGATGTAAGTAGACAGATGGGAAAGTCTATTTACACAGAGAACCAAGTTTATGACAACCAGACTCAACATACAGAGCAGGCTATGGAACTCTTTGCAGCTGTGAGAGCTGAGCATATGGTAATCAAATCTACAAAGGAACTTTTTACTTTCTTGAATTCCATTGCATCATCACACTTCAAGGAAATACCACAAGACTCATCATATAATACATTAGTCGATCCAGACTCATGCTATAATAAATGGCTAGCCCATCAAGGCCTATCTTTACTTCCACATCCACAAACTCTTTATTTCTTTCTTGAACACATACATTCTTACAATTACATACCACTTAATCTATACAACTTCATACTAGCAATATTAATTAAACTAGACTATAGTGAGTGCTTAATACACTTATCAAATGAACCAGAACCTTTATCTGACCACTTTATTTCACAATGATCTGGTTATGGATTCTATCTATCAATACCTATTCCTTTAAAATATTCTCTAATGCTTAATAATACACAATATACCAAACCTATTCTTAAAGATAATGCTGTAAATTACACTTACCCACAGCTAGTAGAAACTGTTCTATCTGGCTATGATGATACTGTTATTACCAATGAACACTATGGCTTCATACAACTCTATACATGCTATAACAAATTTCTAGCCTATAACTATCTTTCACTACTTCCATATTCACAAACAATTGTCTCTTTCTTATAACATATTTATAGCTTCGATTACTTACCAAGTAATGCCTGTGATTATATATTAACTATTTTCATTAAAAATGATTATAGTGAAGCCCATGTTTATCTTCTATGTGAACCTAAACCTTTATCTAATTATTTTATACCACCACTTCATGCTATTTGGCATTACTCAAACTTCTTACTAAAATCAAATACAACACAAGATAATTATCTTAACTTAACAAACCCATACTCAACAATATCTACACCAAACCTATTATCTTTTACACTCTCAATATCATTACAACAAACTTTATCTTCTTCTATTTCTTTATCACCACTATCTTTACCAAGACTTTATACAAATCATTTACCTGACTTCTCTCTTAACTTAAACATTGCAACTTATAATATCTAAGACTTTAATAATCCAAAAAAAAAGCTCCTAATGGAAGAATATTGCCTTCAAAACAATCTACATATAATCAGTTTAACTGAAACCAAAATTGCAAAAACCAAAAACAAAAAGTTCTACAATAATTATCAATT